>JASDQU010241689.1:58577-74760 GCA_032191745.1 Picea mariana | reverse complement strand
GACGTGCCCTTCAGGACACACCACATGCGCCAAGGGTGCCACTCGCCTCTTGACTAACTTGGTAGACATTAAAAACCCCTGGAGTCAATACTCCTCCAGGTGATCTTATGGGAGACTAAGGGCCTATAATGAATAAGGCCCCTACCTTATTGCGCACCCCTTAGAATCATCGTGAGCGACTGTCGCAGTATGCCCTCATGGCATCGTGGGTCCTCTCAAACTAGGTAATATTTAACCTACAGTTCGAGCCATGGAAGGAGTGCTAGTAGGCTGTGGCAGAGCTGTTGTCCACACCTCTCCCTCAACCTCTCTGGTAGTCATGCATGACTCCTTTACTCCACATTTGAGTCTGGTCGACAAGCTAACATCAGCCTGCATCATCAACAAATCATGTCAGAAATATATCCATAATCATATCATCTAATTAGATGCACTAATATCACATATAAAACAATCAAACCCCAATAGTTCATCCCCGACTCGATCCAGAGTCCAAGGGTTTCATCGATGTCTCAACATCCTCGAGGTACAAATCCTGCACACTCAGGAGAACCGAGTCAATAGCACATGTCTAAGTCAATACAGTAAAATAACATATAATCACATCCATAATGCCTCATGGTAGTAATTAGCGGTCAATGGTATAATAATCCAGCTCACTTGCAAGAAAGTGTCTTCAAAGAATAAGTTCACTCAGTGCACGCAAGAGTAGGATATTACATACACCCCCTCTTGGTATAAACTTCGCCCCAAAGTTTCACAGTATATAAGTGCCGAAATAATGTGTATCACAGTATCATAAGTCTATCTATCAAACAAAAATGGAAACTGCTAGCACATATCATATGCGTCCTCTGAGGTCACCGAGTGTGGACTATAGTTGTCCCATTGGACCTTGGCTTGAGCTACTGTTTGAAGCCGTAGTTTTCAAATGCAATGATCTAGGATGTGGATCAGCTCAACCATGAGTGCCCCCTCATACGACACCCACAAGGTGCTCAAGTCAAACATGTGTAGGATCACTAATCATAATGTCTCAAACAAAGACATGAAATACATCGTGCATACGCCTCAAGAATCAGGAAAGGTTAGCCATTATTCCATGGGCCTCTCTTTTCCACACTCTTGTAGGATCCCATGAACCTATGAGATAGTTTAGCCCCTTTTCTGAACTTGATCAAACTCTTATGCGGTTTCTGCCACAAAAATACTCGATTGTCACATCGTAACTATGGTCAAGATGATGCACATCGACATAACTCTTTTATCGATCCTGCGCTTCCTTGATCCTTTTTCTTATAGTTTGAATTTAATATTCCAATTCTTGGATCACTTTCGGTCCCACCAGGACCCTATCCTCAAGCCGATCCCAACTCAAAGGTGTGCGACACGGTCGCCCAGAAAGAAACTCGAAAGGTGCCATCTTAATGGTGCCTTGGTAATAATTGTTATAAGCGGATTCTACTAGTGGAAAGAATTCTTCCCAACACTTTTTTTGGTCCATCACATACATGAGAAACATGTCCTCCAAGGTCTGGTTCATTATTTCAGTCTACCCAACAGTCTCCAGGTGATACGCAGTACTAAAATTAAGTTGGGTTCCCAAGGACTCTTGGAAAATAGTCAAAATCATCCAGTAAACATCGATCCCCGATCGGATATAATCCTCTTAGGTACGCCATGCAGCCTCACAATCTTACTGCTGCAAACTGTAGCTATGTCAGGTGCCTAATACGTCATAGGCACAAGAATAAGATGAGCACTCTTCGTCAGAGTGTCAACTACTACGAAATTGAGTTGTGTCTCCTTGCTGTCAATGGAATTACAACAATAAAATCCATCGAAATAACCTCCCATTTCGATTTCAGAATAGCATGTGGTTGTAGTAATCCTACTGGATGTCTATTTTTGGTCCTTACCTACTAACGTTCTAGACATCTGGCCACATAGTTGACTATGTTTGCCTTCATTCCTTTATAGAAGAATAAGGGTTTAAGGTCTTCCCTCATCTTCGTGACTCTCGGGTGAGTCATGTACACTTCCTTGTGAGCCTCTTTTAGGATAAAAATCCTCCACTCATCGTTCGGTGGTACGTAAATTGAGTTTTAAATCTCAGTAGTCCATCATCGTCCAACATAAATCCTTCAAATATTGGTATCATCATTGTGTTTTGTCCGATAAAATCCTTGACCTCTTTGTACCAGTCGTCGTTGCACTGTAAATTTAGAATCTTTTCACGTAGATTCGTCTGAAGAGGCAACAACGAAAAGATGCATGGTCTACGACTCAATGCATCTACCACTTGGTTCACTGTCCATTTTATGTAAGAAATCTCGAAATCGTACTCGCTAAGAAGTTCCGACCAACGCCGTTGTCGAGCGTTCAGGTTTCTTTGTGTAAAGAAGTGTTGTAGTCCACAGTGGTCTAGCTTTAGTTCAAATTTTCGTCCAACAAGGTAATGTCTCCAAACCTTCAAGGCATATACAATGGCTAACAACTCCAAATCATGCATCTCATAGTTCTCCCCATGCCTTTTTAGTTTCCTTGAGATGTAAGCAATCACTCGATCATCTTGCATCAAGACTCTACCTAAGTGTTCCATGGATGTGTTAGCACATACTAAAAATTCCACATCCATGTCAGGGACCTTTAGTATCAGTGTTGTTGTCAACAACTCTTTGAGCCTCTGAAATGCTTCTGCGCATTTCTCGGTCCAAACAAAATTCTTGTTCTTCTTCTGCAATTTCATGATCGAATTTGCTATCTTCGAAAATCCCTCGACAGACCGTCGATAGTATCCTGCTAAACCCATGAAACTACTCACTTTTGTGATATTCGTCGGCATAGGCCATTCCATAATAGTCTCGACCTTTTTTGGATCCATGGAGATACCTTCACTGGAGATGACATGCCCTAAGTAGTGAATCTTCGATTGAGAAAATGAGCATTTGGGAAACTTCCCAAACAATTTGTGCACTCGTAGACACCGTAGTACTAAACACAAGTGCTCATCATGCTCCTCCATTGTCCGAGAGTAAATCAGAATCTCGTCAATGGATAATTGGATGAAATTGTCCAAGTACTCATGGAACACCCCATTCATAAAACTCTTATATACCCCTGGGGTGTTTGTTACTCCAAATGGTAAAACAGTAAACTTGTAATGTCCAAACCCCGTATTAAAGGCGGTCTTAGGGACGTCATCCTCCTTGATCCATAACTGGTGATACCTTGATCACAAATTGATTTTTGAGAACACCATCGCACCCTTAATTTGATCGAACATATCATCAATCCTTGGCAACAGATATTGATTCTTGATCGTTTCCTTGTTCAATTGATGATATTCAATGCAGAGCCTCCATGACCCATCCTTCTTTCATATGAAAATAATAGGCGCACCCCACAGTGACACACTTGGACGTATCAGTCCCAGGTCCAGCAACTCCTTCAGTTGCATTCTTAACTCCTATAACTCTGGGGTTGACATCTGATAAGGTGTTCTTGCTATCAGTTCAGTCCCCGTTTTCAGATCTATGGTAAAGTCTAAATCCTTCTCTGGCAGCATCCCAGGTAACTCCTCCTGGAAGATGTTCGCAAACTCTCTCACCCAGGAAGGTGTTCTAGACCTTCCACTAGTCCCTTCTTGTTTAACGCAGGGATCACGTAAATCTTACATCCCTTGTGCATGCTCTTTTGTAGCTGCAAGGAAGATATGAACCTCATCGAGTCTCCCTAGTTTTGACCTACAATCATGCGTCTTTTTCACTCACCAACGACCAAGTTTAACCGTTTCTTCTTATAGTCGGGTATTGCATCATGCAATTCCAACCAGTCCATACCGATCACGACTTCGTATGACCCTAAGGTTGTGATGTACAGGTATTCAGGTGCAGAGAATACCGAAGCAGCTCCATAAAATGGGCCTCATACTCGGGCACCGCATGACCGCCCTATCTCAAGGCGTTGAACTCGTTGAGGTGACACTCAATGAATTCTTTTGATAGGTACCTCTCTCGGAACCATTCCTCAAACAATTCCCATGACACCTCTTCAATGACCAAGTTCAAGTGTGGAAGGAGCATCTTCCACCAAACAAGAGTGCTCCCCTTCAGTTGGAAGACCTCCATTCAGACCTTCTTGTTGGAGGTATAGTCGCAAAGTGCAAGGCACATCACTATATTCTCCAACCATGCCTCGGTGGCTGTGCCATCCGGGGAACCAAAGAACTCAGGAAACTTGACCTTCTCAAGTTCACAGTGAAATATAACGGTACTGACGGGGGCACACTATGAACCCTCAAGAGTACAAGCGCCCTAGCCTCATCTCAGTGCAAATGGTGAATCAAGGCCTCTAGCAATCTTTGGAAGCACCTTGTCAAACCATCATCATCCCTTACAACAATCGAATCTAGCTCCAGGGCTTGTCCCCCCTCCCCCTTGGGGTTAGACTCTAAGGGTGCAGGCACTTTTGGAGGCGTTGCACCTCCTTCCCCGGCCCCACACTGCGAACCTCTGCGACGTCCCATAATCGAGATCACCATAGGGACATGTTAAATTTTAAATAAAACAAGGGTTAACACTCACGGGTTTACTGCAATGGAAATCTTGGTGATCCATAGTCGCAGGGTTGAACCCGCTTTGATACCATATGTAACGTCCCCATCGTTACGACTATAAGCGAAGCAAAAAGTGCAATTTTTTTTTTTTTTGAAAGGCAAGAGGCAATAACAACAAAAGTTAACCATCGCAACTTGATGATGAACACAACACACACAGACTAGTTAACAACAAAAAATGACTTAGACGCTAACAGTTTAGGCGACTAGACGAACATGCGATAATCAAGACGGATAGAAATGACTACCCGCCCAACCCAAGCAAGGCGACGCCTACAAGATAAAGGACAACATCCATTATGATGAACACCCACCCACATCGGGAAGCACAAGACTCCGACCAAGTTATCATTCACCTCTATCCATCAGGGCGCGCGATGATCCCCTCATTGGGAATCATGTCGTGACCAAGTGATAGGCGTGACATTAGCCATGGCGCAACATAACATAACTAGACCATTAACCCAGGATGAAATCAAAGTGCTAGGAGACCGAAATAGCAGTCTCACCCACGAAAAATAACCCTAGAGCACAATCGACAAGTCAGAAAGACACAAGGGAGTCCGACGACTAGATCATCCAAACAACACATTAACTTCCTTACACAACAAACTCATTCTGTACGCATTAAATAATTATTATTACATCAATTAATTCATGGTAACCCTTCTCCAATTCCGTTATCAGATATGCAATTTCCTAAGGAGGAGTTCACTCTCGATTAACTAAAACAAAAATGGGATACGTCCTTTAAAACAATATAACCCTGTCCTTTAAACCTGAATCTTCTATCCTTTAAACTGGAACAGTAAAAAAACATTGCTATCTAGGGAACGCATTTAAAAATTGTTATCTATATAATCTATATATTGGTAATATGGCAACACATTAGATATAAAAAGGATTTCCTTACATAATAAGTTCGCTAGTTACACACAGCGTGCAACGCACTAGACCCAACGCGGTTATCTACAAAATATTGTTGTTGTCTAAATTTAATTCTTTGTATAATCTCTCTCTATACAAATTAGAGCTATTAGGGATAATAACAAAGATGATATACAATTAAAGACATGGCCGTCTAATTAAATTTCTCTCCCTTAATGATATTTATAATAATGACATGTAATGATGAAATGTACTATCCCATTGCTGTCATACACCTCATACCACACCAAGGTTATCACATAACCTGAATAACACAATCATAACGCTATAAACAACAATAATGATACAATATTAAAGGTGATGTATAGTATCGCTGTCATTTAAAGCTATGAGATAGCCAGAAAAAATAATGAAGTGGTTGTGTAATGCATGTAACATAAAATCATTGGGTTATGGAATGTATAAATCGCTTCCATATATATACTAGCTAAATATCAATTAAATAACTGCTGTTTAAAAATAAGTTTGCTTCCATTTCACCTGTAAAAACACAACCATTACCTCCTAAAAAATGCAACCAATATACTAGTGAAAATGCAACATCTACACAGTAAAAATGTCCTTTGATACACTCTCTATCTGTCTAACAACACATGACAACCTTAATATAAATTCGATGCCATTACATGCCACCGGCTACACAAGAGAAACACCAACCAAGGCGCGATAAAATCGTTGTTCAATACACAGAGGATAGGCTTCCCACACCTCCAATTCACAGTAAATGCGCCCACCATTACCAACACACCAACAAGAATTTCATCAACTAAATACACAGTTTGCACCGTAATCGATCGTTGTGCTTCGAATTTGGGGGATATCACTGGAATCCACATCAGATATATATTAGATGTATACATATATTATTGGAATATGCATCTATATACATATCACAGGAATACACATCTTATCTCAGGAATGCGCATCATATCTATGTATCAGATATTGCTGACCACAATATATAAAACTCATTGTTCTCACTACTCTGTCACGCATTTATAGAATACGTTGTCAAGAATACATAACCACACTGTCTTCTACAACTCAAGTAATATAAAATACGACCATGACTTTTCTGGTTACAATCTACTGTCACGCATCATATATATTAATTATCTGTCACCCATTAAAGATAAAATCAGTGTTAATATATTTACATTTGCTATACTAGGAAAACACAGGCTAATCAACTATTTTTCTATCCCAATGCAGCACACAAAATCACTATCTCAAAGTTAAAATGCAGGTATGTCATCACTGAAGGGATTGGCTGGTAAATCGTGGTTCAAAAATGTAGGTATGAATTCAATCGCAGACAAGGAAGGGATGATTCAATCAAGCACAAAAATTGAGAAAGGTAGAGGTTATCATTAATAAAGAGTTGTCAGGGTAAATCACAGAGGTTAAAAAACAATGATTTCAATCCCAAATATGACAAATCGCAGCCTTGGCAAAAGGGAAAAATCGCTAGGTATCACTTGGGAAAAAATGCAGTCTTATCCAGCAACAAGGGCAGTCTCCACAAGGGTCAATCGTAATGAAATATGAAACCAAATGCAGACAATGAAATGACCAAATTTGCTAGGTAATCAATCTATGGCTGCGGTCTTCAAAGTGGCAAATCACTAGAGCATTAAATCCAGAGATGAAAATGCCTTCATTATATAAAAACGCAAAGCAAAATACTCGGCAAGGAGCACACCAAATAAAAAAAAACATAGAGTTAAGAATTAGGGAAAGAGGAACGATAACAATAGCAGATTTACTAAACAAAATAAGGCACAAAGACGCCCAATCATCTGAGGACAAACAACAGAGGTGGATGGTTGACAGGAACATCATTCGTTCATCATCCACACACAAAAAAGTAAGGCGTTGAGATCCATAGGTCTATTAATGCCGAAGCGACAACCGTAGATTAGGCTCCTAGACGACTGCTCAGGCATGGACTGGTGAGATAGGGACGAAGGCAAAAATAAATTGTAATCGTCACAATCAATAAACTACAGGACAATCAAGACATGAAGGGATCAAAGGCCACGAGAAAACAACATCAAGCTAAAGGCTATGGGAAAATTTCAGTCATCAACTAGAATGCTAAGACAATATTTTTCCGTATTCAATTAAACATGCATAACTAAAAGAATAAATCATACTAACAATCTACCATGCAACAATAAAGGAAGCGTACTATTTCCCATTCGCTCGCTCTGAGTTGATGTCCTGCGCGCTTCCTGCAACTCCCTCTTGCCGACCGATGAGACTTCACCGGTACTTCCCAACCAATGCTAGGGGTACTCTTCTTCCCCCTTAGTCCCCTGAGCCACCAAGGGGCCACACACACTAACCAGAGAATCAGCTAGCTCCCAGATCGCATCGCAAGGCCGAGCTACCACTCCTCACCGATATGGGCATCCCAAATCCCACAAGCTAAGTTAGTCAAGTATATATTTCTGCAGCCTAATGTTACACAAAACAAAAGAGATCTATCATCCTTTTCATCCATCCATTATATAGAGTTTCGAAGTCATTTACTTTCCCCAAATCCCATTTAATTAAATGTTTAATATTTTAATTCATAAAAAAAATCCTCCTCGTACATGTGTCACCCATTCCCTACATTCCTCCATAAATTAAATTCATTAATTAATTATTTATCCCTATTTCCCTCACTCACCTAAAGGAACTCCTAGAATCGCTCCTAGGTGTCCCCATATCCCCTTACAAATTTTAATGAGTTTCCCCCTTACTAATTTACTAGTTGAGTTTAAATTAGAAAGTTCTTAAATGCTAGATACCTTACTAAGTTAGACTATTTGCTTTTTCCTTGTGTTTCCCCTTTCTTTATATGTTTCCCGCTTTTTCCTAGTTTCGTAATTATTTTAGATTTCCCTCTTTTCCCTTTTTATTTAAAGTCAAAAAGACATGTGTAGAAACTTACCCTTTTTCCCTTTTTCTTTTTAACGAATAAATTTGTAATTAGCATAATATAGTAAAACAATTATTTCCCCTTTTTTAAATTTTATCCCAAAACATTTTTATAAATCAATTTAATTGCTTACCCCCTTCTTGTCACAAGATTAATGAAGATTATCATATATATATTATTTTTATTTTTAAATAGATAATTTTTTTATCACAAGTATAATTTAGACCTAGAATTTATTTTCCTAGGCCGGGCGACATTTTATTAGGGGAAAAGTTTTAAATATTTGTTTACACGTTATTCATCCTAAAGCCATCTAGGTTTATCCAATTATTAGATAATGTGACGTGCCCTTCATGATGCACTAGGTGCTCCAAGGGTGCCACTTGCCTGTTTTTGTTTCTCTTGCGCGACGTGCCCTTCAGGATGCACTACGTGCTCCAAGGGTGCCACTCACCTCTTTCCATTTTTCTTGCGCGACGTGCCCTTCAGGATGCACCACATGCTCCAAGGGTGTCAATCGCCTCTTGACTTACTTGGCAGACATAAAAAACCCCTGGAGTCAATACTCCACCAGGTGATCTTGTGGGATACTAAGGGCCTCTAAGGAATAAGGCCCCCGCCTTATTGCACACCCCTTAGAATCATCGTGAGCAACTATCACAGTCTTCCCTCACGACATCATGGTTCCTCTTGAACTATGTAATCGTTAACCTATAGTTCGATCCACGACAGGAGTTCTAGTAGGCCGTGGCAGTGCTGCTATCCACACCTCTCCCTCAACCTCTTTAGTAGTTGTGCGTGACCCCTCTACTCCACATGTGAGTCTGGCCGACAAGCTATCGTCAGCCTGCATCATCAACGAATGATGTCAAAAATATATCCATAATCATATCATCTAATCAGATGCACTAATATCACATATAAAACATTCAAACCCCAATAGTTCATCCCCGAATTGATCCGGAGTCCAAGGGTTTCATCGATGCCTCAACATCCTCGAGGTCCAAATCCTACACACTCAGGAGAACTGAGTCAATAGCACTTGTCTAAGTCAATACAATAAAATAACATATAATCACATCCATAATGCCTCATGGTAGTAATCAACGATCAATGGTATAATAATCCGGCTCACTTGCAAGCAAGTGTCCTCAAAGAATAAGTTCGCTCAATGCGCACAAGAGCGGGATGTTACAGTTTGACACTATCCAACCCCTAATTCACTCCATTGACTCTATCAATTTTCTTTGAGAGGAGAAAGAGAAGAGAAAAACTCAATATGTCTCTATGGATGCATTATATCCTTCTATCCCCATTGCACATCCCAAGTTTTTTTCACGTTATGATGATGAGAGTGACCTTTTCACTATGACCACCTTAGAGCCCTTGACCATGAAACCTTATTCTGAAATGAGGCCAAATGATTATAGGGTTGAATAGGTTAGATTCCATACCTCTCAGTTTCCTCTCTTACATAACATTAGGATGGAAAAAACTACCAACACCATTGTTTATGCTAAATATTTTATATTTTTCCAAGAGAACCATAATCTAAATCATAGGTCTAAGTCTCTGTATACACATAACTAGTATTTAACAGTAAGGGTAAAAACATTGGAGGCTAAAAAAGGGATTTTGGAAAGTAATCTAATCATTGTATGACATGACTCATAGAAAACCAAAGGAGCTATCTCTTTTTTCAAATAAAAGAAAGAGAAAATTAAGGCCCTAGAGAGCACCCACACTGCATTAGCACTCCCCATGGTTCAATGAATATTAGGAGAGAAGGAAAAAATTACATAGGATGTAAATTTCCTAGGTAGTGAAAGTGCCATACTTAACACCAAGAACCAATCCATTGTTGAAAAGTTGGAAATTTTGGAAGTTACAAATTATGATAACTTAGCATCAAAAACCCAATTGGATGAGTCCTAGGAGAAGATGAAAATCATAAGGTTTAGGCTCCCCAAGGCATGGAGTCTCAAAGCACCCCCCACCCCCATCATAATATTTGAATTGGGTGGTTTTGACATTTTGAATATGTAATCAAGAATGATGAACTACCTAAGTAGAGGACTAGGAGTATAGGAAAATAGAAAACTTAAAGCATGAAGCAAGTGCACAAACATTGCTTGAGAAAATAAAATAATACCTAAATAAGAAAGGGTAAAAGTTAGATGAGGCCAAGAGGAATCCGATAGAGGTGAGAATTGAGATGAAAGTGGATAAAGAAGATAAATATGCATGGAAAGATAAATAAAAGGTATCCCTAGAGGAGGAAAGGATGTGCACCAAACTCGTGGTGACTAAAAGCACAATGTGTGGTTTTGTTATTGAGGATGCCCCGAAAATCAGAGAGCATCAATAATTCTACTTATAATTTGATGGCCTATACAAGCATGTGAGAAAATATTTGGATGTTTGTCAAAGAGATGTATAATATAAGGGCCAAGTGGCCAATGAAGTAACTAAATACTAAGTTAAACAAAATTCCCACCCAAGTGCTTGGTCTACTAGTGATCAAGGATATGAAATTTATTTCAAGTATGTAGACGCCTACACTGCAAAACTTTGGAACTAGAATAATGCCAATGGGAAGGCCATAGTAGTACAAATCCACATCAAAGAATTTATAAGTGAAATGGAAACAATGGCAGCCAATGGTCTTCCCTACCTATGGAACAATCAATTGTCTTTGCACACCCCTAAAAAATATGCTCAAATGTTGAAAACAACGAGATCCCTCCTCGGTTGTGGTAGACAAATAGGACATACCTTTATTAATCAATATTACAATGTAGTGATAATATTACATTATAACACGGACCATGATGAAATATCTTATTCACTTTTTTATTCATTTAGACCACGTATAAAAAATAGAATTGGATAAATCATCTTGATTTTTGAAGTATACGAGAGAAATATGTGAGGATGGATGGTGATAGTTGAGAATAGACCATGCCTACCCCACAAGGTCCCTACAACAATAAATTCCTATAATGTATGTTCCCTAGATCAAGTGATACCAGGGTATCACATCCCACCTCAGACACTAGTGACACTAATAGAACAAATTTCACAGCAAATGGGACCACTTGCACATTACTCAAAGGGAAGATCTTCTAAAGGCATGAAGGGGGAAAAGTAGTAAGTGAAAATTTTTGGTTACTCTCAGCATGATCCTCCCTAATTTTGTCGTGCATAAGAAGTGGTATCGTTAATTAGTTAATTAATCCCTAAGCAATTGGGTATTAGTTTTCTCCAGCCAATGGGTTAATCAAGTCTACAAAGGCAAGGTCAACAATAAGGAAAACAATTGAGATTTTTTATACCATAAAGCTATTGGAATTTTGAGAAATAGTCAAGTCCTTTAATTCTAATAGTATTTGTAAGATGCATTTTAGAAGGATCAATAACATTGAGTTCATTCTTGCTTCTTAATCTCATTATTTCCTTTCATAAATATGATTGTATGCCATAGATTGTAGGAAGAAAATTAATAGAGGCCTAGGATTGAGATTTTGTAGTCTCCATTTGTTTCCCTCATTATATCTAAAGCACTATTTGTTTTATTTGTAATTAGGATTGAGGCACACTGCCACGAATGAATTAATATAATTCAATCAAGTTATGGAGGTTTCTTCCATTTTCTATGTTAAGATTAGGTTGAGTGAATTAATGAATCTATAACAGAGTTACCAACCTAATGGAAAATATGACCTCAAAACGAGAACTCTAGTGAAAAAATACCATATTTTGCATAAAAAATACTAAAGCAAACCCTGAATTGAAAAATCGTTCTACTAGTAGCACTCTTTTTTTTCTCGAGGTTAAAACTACAAACTTTTGTAACTATATCTTGTAATGTCATTAACAAAAGCCTTAAAATCAATCTAGGAATCGGAAGGGGTTTTACTTGCAGCACCTCTATTTTTTTAGAGGTTAAAATCATCACTTATTTAAAACCATGGGCTTAACAACCAATAATGTTGCATGAAAAATATTAAAATCAACCTCGAATTGAAAAATGGTGTTACAAATATTATCCTTTTGTTCTTTTAGGGGTTAAAGATAGAACTTATTTGAACCCGTGTTCTTAACAATTGGTATCAATGTGACCAAAATCTTAAAATCAACCTCCAAACCAACAAAAAAGTGTCAGTAGTAGTGCATTTTTTTTATTTTAAATTCAAAATTGCAATAATGTTGAAGCCATGTCTTAAAAAATCATTATTGTCATAATCAAAATCATCCTATTCACCCATACTCCTCCATCACTTTAACTTCAAAATAAAAAATAAAGAAAACCTTTAAAAATAATTTAAAAACTTATTTTTTTAAAGAAAAACATAATATGTATATATACTTGTACAAAATTTAACACAGGATATTAAAAAAATAAAATTAAAAACCCACATTAATTATTTTTTATACTTTTTAATATATGAAAAATGTATATAAAGGGGTGTTTATGTTCAAATTGATCAAGATTCAAATAAAAAACTCACGAGGATAAAATCCCCCTGCATTTTTATAGAGGTGGTATTCCTTTATTTTAATATGAAAAATGTAGCTTGATGTTCTTTGATTGGGATTCCAAATGGGAGAATGTTAAACAACAAATTCCAACTCTTTATTGCTTTATTTTATATGTAAAATGGTTCTTGATAACCAGATTGCTCTTTGAGTATAACATTTGCTTGGAAATAGACCAAGCAACGTTTTTACAATAAAAATATAATGAAAGGCTTCAATATCAAAATAAATGTGTTCTGAGATTCATTATAACATCCTTCTAAAACACATGCGAGTAGAATATGCAACCATATTTTCTCACAAGAAAAAGAGTGAAAAGGTGTTGATCACTTCAGAGAACTTTTAATGAGTTTTGCATTAAAAAATGAAAAGAATCTGGTAGGCATACTCCAAAAATCGTACACTAAGAAATCTCAAAATCTGAGAATTCATTAAAGTTGTATCTCAAACTAGTTCTCTGTGGAGTTTATTACATAAAGATATTACACAACATTTCAGTAAACCAATTGACTATTGCTCATAAATTATGCTTTCCAAATGCAAGGGCTAAACCTCCATGAATCATCTAAACAATCATGGCTTACAAATTACTAGCCACATATGTGGTTGAAAAATACTCCTAATGATCTTTTTAAGAAGATCCTTGGAATAATAAAAATAAATAACACCCAAAACCTCAACCTTATGCTTGATCTATAATATACAAACAAAAATCTCTGAGAGAAATTGTGTAGAAGAAGAAGAAGCAAGAAAATGGAGATCTATATTTGCAGATGAAAAGTTGGCTATGCATTGAAATCTGAACAATGCTATCTTGATTATATGACCTCTCTTGATGATTTGAACTTCTAACCCAAAACTGATCCCCCCTTTTATGGTTATCTCTTTCTTTTAAATCTACTCCCAATGTTTTCGTGAATTAGTTAGGGTTTCTGTTCTTCTAGAAGTTTCCAGATGTCTCTTCTTTTTGGAATTAATGTTTATTAAATTCTCATTAAATAATTTAGGTCATTGAAATTCTTTTCTTCAAATGGGACCCACTTCATCCTTTTATAAAAGTTTTTTAATAAACTTTATTTCCAAAATGCGAAGCAAATTGTCTAAAAAAGTAGCATGCCTTTTAATTTTCTGAGCATGATAATTGGCTTCTTAGCCTTGGAAAAAATTATATAAGTAATTTTAATTATCTCATTTTTCCAACGAGTCCTCTTGAGATAATTTTGGAGGTATGGATCTCAACTTATAGCCTCGGGAAGTTGAGGTTCCAAACATATTTCTCAGCTAGTCATGAAAACAAAGTTGACTGATATTTTAATTTCTATAAATATTATGTCAAAATTTAGCCATTGAAACCTATCCCATTTTATTCCTTGTGAAATTACCTTGCCAACGAGGTATCACTTGCCCTAAACAAACGTCTCAATCTTGATTTATGAGCTTCAGAAGATTGTTGCTCAATAATCGTGGGTCTATCTTTTCCATCAATCTTAACCCTTGATTTAATTTCTCCATCTTTAGTCCCACATCATTTGTGGTCAGTGAAGCATTAGTTTTTATAGTAAGAATCCTTCCTTATCATTCATCTGAAAAAATGTGATTATGGAGGCCTTAGTGTAGCTCTCTTGCCTTAGAGAAAATCATGACTTAGTAATATTTTGGCCACCAAGTCACTGCCCAGTAAACTTATAAATGTATGACACTGCATGTGTCAACTACCATATCACTGCCCATTAATCTCTATCATTGCATGTGTCACTCATGGGTAGGTCGATGTCACTACCACATGTCATCAAGGGATTGGTGCACCTCATTGCCACGTCCCCACATATAATAGGTCTTGATTTCCATCTGTCATTGGGAGGTGTGCCCAAAAATAAAGGAAAATAACTTAGGATAAGCATGGATATTTAGAAATAATATTAAAATAAATGAAATTTCTATGGGGTTATATGAGTGTGGAGGTAGGTAAGGTAAATTTTCATTAAAAATTAACTATAATGTATAAGGAGGCCAATGTCACAAGGCTATGAACAATCAGGACTATGCACAATCTGTATGGCGAGACGACGAGGATGTTGTAAGAGTCATAAGAATCATTGTGGAACCATAGCAGGAGGATGGTGGATGAGTTAAGAATCATTGCAGACCCATAGTAAGGGGATGGTGGATGAGGTAAAGAGCTGTAAAAAATTCTAAGTGTTGTGTGAAGTGGATCGGGAGGAGGGGTATAGTATATGAAAGAGTCATAAAATCACCGACCCACAGACACTCAGTAAGTTATAAAAAAATTGACTAAGTGTTGGGGAAGAGTTACATGAAATATGGAGAAGAAATATGGAAAGGATTACGTGAATATGGAAATGAAAAAGGAAAAAGGAAAATAAGAAAGGGAAATAGGAAATGGAAAATGAAATAATGGAAATAAAAATGGAAAAGAAAATAGAAGAAAATGGAAATATGAATGTAGAAATGGATAAGTATGGAAAGGAGAGTAATAAATCTCAGAGAAATGACTAGGTATGAGAAGATAAGTGAGAGGAGTATGAGACTACGTATCAGGAAAATGGCTAAGGGAATATGAGAGTAATAATAAAATGGCTAAGTGTGAAGATTAGGGTGGAAGAGATAAAATGGCCAAGTATGATATGAGAGTATGAGATGGGAAGAGAAGTGAAGGGATAAGAGAGGAATTTTTATAAATGGCTAAGTATGGATATGGATGGAGAATAATGAGATAATGAGTTGTGTGAGGAATGGGAAAATGAAGTGGTAAAATAACTAAGTACGAATATGGAGAGTGTTGCAGTAGGTGAAAGAAGGGGGGAATGTAAGCTAAAAAGGGACTAAGTGTTGCACATGGAAGAAAAGGGTAGGGTAGGAGGTGCACAACACTTATAAAAATTTTCTCATTAATTCTTCGAAGTTCTTCTTGCAATCTCTTTGTCGGGTGGTTGAACAAAACTATGAGTATATCATGCATACAAAGTTGGATTTTGATTCTATAAAATGCATGGAGAAGATGATACTGGAGGATACACCATGAGTTGATGAGCATGCACAAATTACTCCTTCTGATATCATTTTTTTATTATTCCAAAGAGAGGAAAATCTAGATCATCAATTTTTTTGATCAACAACTAGCTCCAACT
>JASDQU010241689.1:23756-39722 GCA_032191745.1 Picea mariana | reverse complement strand
TCAATGAATATTCCCTGGGCCGGCTCGGATCATCACCCCATAAGATTGACCTTCGAATCATAGAAGAACTGGGGCCTAATTCCCTTCAAACTAAATCCTCTCTGGTTGGACAGACCCGAGCTCCTTCAATCCATTGCTCAGACCTGGAACCAGTGGATCACAGGTTCTTCAAACTACATATGGGAGAAGAAACTCAAATTAGTCAAAGATCTGTTAAAGAGCTGGGACAAAATCATTCTGCATAGCAAAGCAGAAGTCAAAAAGTCCCAACTGGAGGCCCTTCAAGATGAAATGGAAAGTACAGAGATTCAACATAATCTTCTCATCCAACAGCAATCCCTCCACAAAGATTATCTCCGAGCTCTAGTAGAAGAAGAAACGACTTAGTGCCTTAAATCTAGAAGCCTTTGGTTGAAGGCAGGCGACCAAAACACCACCTTCTTCCAMAACCAAGAGAAAGTTAGAAACTGGTCCAATCAAATCTCCGARCTTAAAACCYSAGAAGGGGAAATCCTTCAGGACTTTGACCAAATTAAGCAACATGCCTCCTCCCACTTCCACTCCCTCTATACAACCTCTGGCAAAGACGAGGATCATCTCTCTGAGCTMTTTCTTCATCATATCCCCTYTAAGATTACTGAGGCTGATAAATACACCCTTGATAGACCCATAGAGGAAGAAGAAATTGTCAGAGCCCTGAACCAATTCCAAGATGACAAAGCCCCAGGCCCGAACAATTTTACTCTTCATTTCTACAAAATGTGATGACACATCATTCAAAAAGACTTCACTAGAATGCTCTTCTTTGCTCACAAAGACAAAAAACTGGGTGGAGCAACAAACTCCTCCTTCCTAGCTCTCATCCCAAAATAACATGCGGCCTCCTCCCTAAATCGCTTTAGAACCATCTCGCTTTGCAACATCTCCTATAAAATCCTGTCCAAAATAATAGAAAACAGGATCAACCCTCTCATCAGCTCGTTAATTCTTCCAAACCAGGGAGGATTTGTTGTAGGGTGCTAGATTTGGGATAACTACATCCTCATCCAAGAATCAATCCATGCTAGCAACATTCGGGGGGATTCTGGAATGCCTATAAAACTTGACATGGCCAATGCTTTTGATAGAGTGGAACACAATTTTCTCTTCAAAGTCATGAGCAAGTTTGGCTTCAGATAGAACTTCATGAATTGGAACAACTCATGCATCGAGTCTCCCTGGATAGCACCCCTCATAAAAGGTAGACCAGGTTCTTTATTCAAGGTGTCCAGGGGTTTAAGGCAGGGATTCCCTCTCTCTCCCATACTCTATGTGATCATGGCAGAATCGTTAAACATAAGCCTTGAATGGGAAAACACCTCTAGTAACATCCCTAGAATAAAAATCACCTAAGGAGTGAAAAGAATAAACCACTCTCAGTTTGCAGATGACATAATACTGCTGAGCGGTGCTTCCAAAATTCTGGCCAGAAGAATCCTCTGAGTTCTGGATACCTTCCTCATCGTCTCGGGAGGATCTCTAAATAAATAAAAATCTCAGATCTATACCTGGAATGTCTCGACAGTTATTAGGGATGGAATAACTCAAATCTTGGGCTTCTTCATTACCCAAGACTGGAAATCCTTTAAGTATTTAGGTCTCCCCCTCTGCCTTAAAGTGCTTCCTGTAGAACTCTGGCACCATCTCCTTCAAAAGATCAGGGAAAAGATGGAAAACTAGGGATCACGATGGCTAAACCCAGCTGGCAGGGTGGTCTAGATCAAATCTATCCTCTTGGCTTTACCCATGTTTGAATTCTCTACCCTTCTCGCCCGAAAGGGAATTCTTCAAGCAATGGGCTAGCTCATGCGCAAATTTCTGTGGCAAGGAGGAAACTCAAACCTAAAAAAATTCCACCTGGTAAATTGGGAAACGATCACCTAGCCAAAATCTAGGGGAGGCCTAGGCATCCGAGACCCCGAAATCACTAACTCTACAATGGGATCCAAACTCCTGTGGAGGCTAATCTCAGGGGACAATGATTGGTGGAAGCATGCAATCATAAGCAAATACAGACTAGGTAAAATAAAAAGAAGCATGGATAATCTGAAAATTCACCAAGCAGGATCCCAAATTTGGAAGCTAATAAAGAGAACTGCCCCCTTCTTCAGAGAACACCTATCTTGGATTCCGGGAAATGGGAGATCAATAAAATCTGGTAGGATCGGATCTTCGGGGTGACTGTCAACCTTAGCGAGGAAAATATCATGGAACTAAAAGGTTGGATGCTAGGGTTTAGCAAGCGTACTATGTATGACATCTCAGCCTGGAATGACAATGGTAGCTGGAGAGACTGGAACCTGGGGGATGTCCCACAACAACTAACAGAACATGCTCAATGCCAGATCAGGCTTCTAAAAGGGGAAGCGCCCATCCAAAAAACCCAACCAGGCAGTAGGGGATGGGGAAACAAGGGATACTCAGTCACACAAGGATACAACCAACTCCTCGATAGCATGGACGGTCACCAATCCTCAGCTAAATGGAAAAACGTCTAGAATCGAGACTCCCTCCCAAAAATCAACTTCTTCACCTGGACTCTAGTCCATGGAAAGATATTAACATGGGATAACCTTATGAAGAGAGTCTTCC
The DNA here is from genome assembly GCA_032191745.1 of Picea mariana. Taxonomy (NCBI): domain Eukaryota; kingdom Viridiplantae; phylum Streptophyta; class Pinopsida; order Pinales; family Pinaceae; genus Picea; species Picea mariana. Next base: position 37,091 of record JASDQU010241689.1, on the reverse strand, counting down.
TTGGCCCCTTCATCTACCTATTGTGTCAAAACAACCAAGAAGATATCAACCACTTGTTATGGGAATGCTCCTTTGCAAAAAGTTGTTGGAACCTAGCCTTTAGGGACCTAGCTAGATTTATACAATGGAATTCTTCCCCCCACCCCAACTTGGGGAACTGGGACAAGTATTACCAAGGCTCCTTCAAGGACAAGCTAGTTCTAAAATGATTGTGGTGGGCGCTGGCAAAATTTCTATGCTGGTAGATCTGGAAAACAAGAAACAGGAAAATTTTCCAAGGTAAGGTCACCCCCCCTCAAACAGTAGTTGCTAAGGAAAATTTTCTTCTCTCTGAAGCCATAAGTTCTAGACCTATGAAAATTGAAGACGCAAAAAACTGGACCACCCGGGAAAAGGACTGGATGGCAAGCTTCAATCTGAGGACTTTTATGCATTCCAATGCAACTCCAATATCAAGCTGACAACTTCATCACATTCTCAACATAGACCTTTGGATCCGAAAGAAAATAACCCACACTCTCTATTTTGATGGTGCTTCTAAAGGAAACCTAGGGGAGGCAGGTGCGGGGGGGATTCTGTATGATCTCGGGGGCAACAAAACTTCTAGTTATCATTGGAATCTAGGGACAGAAACTAACAACAAAGTTGAGGCCTATGCACTTTTAAAGGGAGTCCAACTGGCCCATTCCAAGGGAATACGAAATCTTGTTGTCCTAGGAGACTCCAGTACCATAATAAGACTGATGGTTAAGGGAACAAACCCCAAAGACCCTAACTTAAAGAAAATCATTGACAGAACCTGGCTGGCCTCTAGGGAAATAAAAATCACATTCTTTCATATCCTTCGAGGCAACAATAGTGAAGCCAACAACATGGCCAATGCAGCTATAGGAAAAAATCCTGGCATAGTCAGTATCGACGAAGTTTAACTCCCAACCCCCATGTATTAATGAGCTCCCCAGAGAGAAAAAAGGCCAGTCAAAGGATTCCCTTCCCAAGGGGTTCAATTAAACCACTCGACCACATGTTTAAGAATTACGACAGGCCCATCCAAGTTTGGAGGAAAGGGGGCGTTCTCATCCAATACAGTTTGGGCTCACCGGATGCTCGCAATGGCAGTCATGACAGCTCCACGTGGACGCTTTTAGTCATCCATGTGACCACTTGGAGGTGCACCATATGGCATGTTCCACACACGGATCATCTCCCCCAAACATAAAAGGTGGCCTTACCTCCAAACAACGTGAAATCTCTCTCACGCATGGGAAATCTAGACTCCTTGCCTTGTCTGTGTGGATTTGATGTTCTGGACTCTCACTCCCCACATCGGTTCAGCTCCCCTGGTGTTAGTTTCACTTCCATGGCATCGTTCGGTACCTTGTACAGGACTCCTCCCATGAACCCACAGGACCATTCGTCATTTCCTCCCTCAGCAAACATGCAGTCGCCCTTGCTCTACGTATGGCTTTCGTGGGAAATCCCTTCCACTAGTTTACCCCTTTGGACCCTACTAGTACTTATTTCAACCCTCTCGCTACCTTTGAGACATTCCAGACCCCCTCTTCGAGTTTCTTGGGTCACTTTGTGCTCTGATATGCTCATTTGCAGAGCCTAGTGTGCCCTCGTTTTTATTTTCTTCCCCCCATCTTTCTCTTGTTGGATCTTTCATCTCTTAAGCACCCCTTGGCTCCCCCTTTCACATCTTAGCTCTCAGCCTCTCAGTTGTCCTTCCAAGCACCAAGCTGCCTCATGTCCAATCTTTTCCCTGGGCCATATGCAGAACCCACAAGAGTCGGCCAAGTCCAGCATATATTCTGGCAATAGTGAAATGTAGCAAGAGAATATTGCGTAGGAAGCCTCAGATACCTGGCCCAAGGACAATTGGGAGGCCGAATGTGGAGGATGAAGCAACCTACAAGAACAATTGGGAGCGTTGAGTTCCAACCGGGTATTCGAGATGGAAACATTATCTCAACACCACTTCTTGATAAGCAAGCTTCACGATGAAAGTGATGCACAGAGAAGGCAAATTGATGCCAACCATCTGCATATTGACACTCTACAACACAGACTGGACTAGCTAGATGTTATGCAATCCCCCACAAGCATCTTGGAAGCCCACCAAGGCTACTCGAGGAACATCCAGTCCAATTCGATTAACCAAGTGCCAGATTTGAATGAGCCTCTCCCAAACTTCACCAGGAATGTGCAACAACCTAAGGTGGAAAAGAATGTCTAAACTAGTCGCCTCTTACTCTCAATCATCTTTATGTATTGTCGTTATGTGTATTTAAGCGGCTCCTTTTGTAGAATCTACTCAGGAAACTCTTCACATAGATTTTTTGTAAACAAAAGGGGATGTAACTCCCTGTTTGATCATCCCCGTTTTTGTGATCATCCCTCTCCGAGAAGAACTTTGATACAGTCCATGACTGTTGTTTTGTAATATCAGTGGATTTATCCACACCAATCAATATATCCTTTCCAATTCTTGTTAAAAAAAAACAATTGGGACTATACACAATCGTGATGGTGGGATAGAGGCGTTGTGGTAAAACCCATAATAATCATCGTGAACCCACGACAAGAGGATGGTGAATGAGGTAAGACTTAGTCAAAAGAGTTGTAAAAATTCTAAGTGTTGAGAAATTTGACTAAGTGTTGGGGAATAGTTACGTGAAATACGAAGATGAAATATGGAAAAGATTATGTGAACATGGAAATGAAAAAGAAAAATAAGAAAGGAAAATAGGAAATGTAAAATTAAATAATGGAAGTGAAATTGGAAAAGAAAATAAAACAAAATAGAAATATGAATGTAGAAATGGTTAAGTATGGAAATGAGAGTAAGGAATGTGAGAGAAATGACTAAGTATGAGAAGATAAATGAGGGGAATATGAGACTACATATTAGAAAAATGGCTAAGGGAATATGAGAGTAATGAAAAAATGGTTAGTATGGAGAGTAGAGAGGAAGAAAGAAAATGACCAAGTATGAGATGAGAAGAGAAGTGAAGGGATAAGAGAGTATGTTTTAAAAAAGGGTAAGTATGTAGATGGATGGAGAATAATAATATAATGAATTGTGTGAGGAATGTGAAAATAAAGTGGGAAATTGACTAAGTACGAAGATGGAGAGTGTTGGAGGAGGTGAAAGGAGGGGGAAATTCAAGATTAAAAAGGAATAAGCGTTGGACATGGAAGAAGAGGTGAGGGGAAGAGGTGCACAACACTTATAAAAAATTTCTCATTAATTCTTTGAAGTTCTTCTTACAATCTCTTTTCGGATGGTTGGAAAAAAATATGTGTATCTCGGGCATACATAGTTGGATTCTGATTATGTAAAATGCATGAAGAAACTGAGACTGATGGATACACCATAAGCTGATGAGAATGCACAAATTCCTTCTCTAATATCATTTTTTTATTATTCGAAAGAGTGGAGAATCTAGGTGATCAAAAAAATTTATCAACAAGGGGGAGGGGGCGATTTGAGAATCACACATCTTCCCTTATATTAATCCTTTTCACATATTTAAGAGTATGTGAATATGATTGGGGGAGGGTTTATTCTAATAATCCCCCCCTCCCCTTTATAACTGTTTTATACATAAAACAATTATAAAAAAGAGAGGGGGTGATGCTCATGGAAGGGGGCGATTCTAAGAATCACCCCTCTCCCTTTATATATATATATATATATATATATATATATATATGTATAATGGTTATAAAACGATTATAAAGGGAGAAGGGGCGATTCTGAGAATCGCCCCTTCCATTTTATAATTATTTTATACATAAAATTGTTATAAAAAAATTATAAAAAGAGGGGGAAATTTTGAGAATCACCCCTCCCCCTTATAAACCTCTTGATATATTTCAAAGTATGTGAATAGGCTTATAAGGGGGAGGGGGTGATTCTCATAATTGACCCTCCCCTCTTATGAACCTTTTCACACATCTACTTTTTATATTAATTAATATATCGACCTTTTAGATGTGTTTCTTATATTTTTTATGATTTAAATTTTTTATATTAATCTAATTTTTATATTAATTAAGAATAATTTTTTAAATGTGCATTTTTGTATTTGTTTTATGTTTTTACTTTTTCAATATTAATTTCTATAAATTTATTTTTAATTGTTATATGTGTGTTTGTTTTCTTATTTGATTTTATATTTTTAAAGTTTTTTGTTTTAAATTCATTTGATTTATTTTTTTTAAATTGTTGTTATTTTTTTTTTTGGAGTTCATTGTACATTATACATTATTTTTATTTTATATAAAAATAATTAATATTTTTTTTTAATAAGTGTATTTTTAAATATTTTAAAGAGAGAGTGATGGTGGAGTAAAGGTGGATAAGGTGATTTTTATTGCAACAATGCCAATTTTCATGTGATGATTTAAAATATGTAGAAATTTTAAGTTTGAAATAAAAAAATATGATACTACTAATTTTAAAATTGTGGTTTCAAATAGGTTATAAGTTTAACTTTGAAAAAAGATAAAGAGTACTACACATAACACCACTTTTTGATTTAGGGATTGATTTTAAAATTTACTTTCAATGGTACTAATTGTTAAGTCTATGATTTCAAACAAGTTGTATTTTTTTCGTCAAAAAAGAGAAAGGTGTGTTATTGGTAGCACCAATTTTCAATTCAAGGGCCAATTTTAAGGCTTTCGTTGGCAACATTATAGATCATGATTGAAAAATGTTGTAATTTTAACTCTGAAAAAATAGTTCAACTGGTGCCAAAACTTTTTGAAATGAGAGTAAAAACAACCACTAAATATGACCTCTAAGAAAATGAAAACTCTAGAGGGTTCTCGTAAATTTGGTAACTATGTTCTATGTCTACATGCATGCCCATTTAATTTTATGTCTTATGAATATGTTTATTAGGAAAGTAGTGTCTGGCCTCTTCTTATGATACATGTTCTTGTCTTTTACTTTTTTTCTTTTAAGAATAAAAACATGATTAAGGAGCCCTTTTGCATTGGGTTTTATAAAATATATATCTACTAGTACTCATTAGATTCTCTTTTACTTCAAGTAATATATGCACCATCTTTAAAATTTTGTAGAGGTAATCACTATGCACCATCCCACTGCTACGAAAAAACTAGCTTAAGCTTCATAGATATATGTTTTCACGATACTTGAGGGTACCCCCCGCCCCCCCAACCCACTCTGGCCTAAGAATTGGCTTGAATTGCTAGAGTGGCATAGGAATATGCTCCTACACATTATTCCCTAGCAATGGTTCCTATGAAAGCATGAACAACCTTGGGTACAACAAGTTACATTATAGATTTTGTAGTATAGTCATATTCAAATGTTGAGTAGTTTAAGAAAGGATTTTAGGGTAGATTGGTAATCTAAATACTTACTTGGATAAAGATGTTACTAGAGGAAAATTTGTTTCCTTTTAACCCACCAAATATGGTAGCATAAAGGCATGCACTGAGTGTGAATCGAGATGTCTCTAGTAGGGATGAGAGTTTGAAGGAATGAGTACCATGGAAGACATAAAGACTCAAGATCTATCCAAATGAGCATTTGTAATATACCTAGTATATTACATTTCCTATTATTTAATAATATGTTATAGGTTTGTTATTATGTAAATAGGCATTATAATGTAAATAATAATTCAATGATAAGTCATGACCTTTGGAAAGAACATGAATTATCATTCCCCACATGTATTTATATACATGTATTGTATTTCATGTGATGTCAAGTAAATATGTAAAATGGATAGTAAATAAAATATAATTTATTATGAATATATGGAATTGTGTTATGTATTCATGATTTTATCATGAAGTGGAACACCAAACCCACTTCAACATTGAGGAGAACAAAGATAAATGATCAATGGTTGTTGAAATAGATGTGAGCAATCAAGAAACACATGTAAGTGTTCAGAAAAGAGATTAATGAATAGGGAGAAAATACATTAAGGATGAAAGAATTTGAGAAGTTGAAGTGAAAAAGTGTGTTAGTGATCCAATGGTTGTGAGATGGAGGATTGATGGTGGAAGAGAGTCTAGCGAGAAGGAGGAGTGGTGAAGGGACCTCGAAGGGTTCTAATGGAAACACTGAAGCATGGTTATGAGTAGACACAATAGTGCAAAATCACTCTAGTTCAATATGATGCATAATAAGGTTATTGAACAAGATTAGGATGATGGAAAAGAGTATTGAAGTGGATGCGTAACTATATGACGTGTTAAGATATGTGTTCTGGTTGTTTGGGGAGGACAAGATCCTAGCAATGGACATGGTATAACTAGATAGTAGTGGAGGTAACCCAATACTAACCCTGCCCCTTGCACTTACTATAATTAATCAGATAACACTACAACAATTCATTAGCAATATTTTAAGTTTTCCTAGTAGTCAGCATACTCCTACGGGGATAGTAGGTAATAGTGGAAGTAGTCTTAATAATAGTGGAAATTTGAATATAGAAAGTAGTCCAATTGGGAGTTTTAGTTTGTTAATAAGTGAGGATCTAAATTTGGTAATTCATCTTATTCTAAGGGGTTATGTGTTTGTTTACAACCCTATTGGTAACATGGTTGTTGTTCTAAAGTTTTCTCCTAGGAAGAGGGCACATGAGTGTTGAAGGTAATTTATTGTAGGATGGGTTTGCCACTTCAGAAAAATTCCCTTACACTTCTATCATAGAGTCTTTACTCTTATAATGCTTGACATCTTCTATTTATATTTAATGTAAGTTTTTCTTGGAATTACATATGCTAAGTAGGGTGTATGCCTTGAAGAGAGACTCCTTGTTATACATAGCATATGATTTCTTTCCTAAAATATATTATTAACCATTTTTTTATATTTTTATAGGAAAAAAAACAAACTAATTAAAATTATCATTATATATGATAAGCTCGAAAATTGAATCCAAAAATGTCTTTGAAAGGAATTGAATTATATAGGATAAGTTGGATAATCAAACCAAAAAATGTGTAGGAAAGGAATTGAGACTTATTGATGGCCATGTATATGAAAGAAGTTGGAGAAAGGAAAGCGCAATTTGAAAGAAATGAAATTATTGTGAATGCATGAACAATTGTACTCAACAAGGTGCTCACACTATGTCATTGATCCACCAAAATCCTTTATATTACCAACGTGAGATTGTAGTAATGCCATCAGTGAATACATATTTTAGTAATGGCATGTTGGGTTTAACTAATCCATAAATGTGAACACAAATTTTAGTAATGGCACGTTGGGGTTAACTAATCCATAAATGTGAACACAATGTTTTTTTTAGGGTTGTTTAAGTTGTTTTTTGAATCCACAATAAATCACAATTATACAGAATTAACCACTCAAATCTACAGATTCAACAATTTCTCATCTAATTTTAAACCAATATCTCTGGAAAAACACCAAAACTTAATTACAAGCCAATATCCCATGAGAAGGACCAAAACTTAAAACATTCAGAATACAACTTAAAATTAATTGCCTCAATAGCAATGCATGTTGGTTCTTGTAACATCCCGCTCTTGCGTGCACTGAGTGAACTTATTCTTTGAGGACACTTGCTTGCAAGTGATCCAGATAGTTATACTATTGGCCATTTGATAATGATTATGAGGAATTATGGATATGATGATATGTTATTTTTCTGTATTGACATAGATAGGTTCTATTGAATGGGTTCTCCTGAGTGTGCAAGAATTTGGACCTTGAGGATGCAGAGGCATAGATGAAACCCCTTGAACTCCGGACCGAGTTAGGGAGTGGATTGTTGGGTTGAATATTGTTGATGTGACATATGTACATATGACTAGATGTTATGATGATCGATTATTATTGCTGACATGATTCTTTGATGATGCAGCCTGACAATAGCTTGCAGACCAGACTCACATGTGGATTAGAGGGGTCACACAGGACAACCATAGACTTGAGGGAGAGATGTGGCAACAACCCTGACACAGCTTACTAGAACTCCCAGCATGGCTCAACCTGTAGGTTAACGATTCCCTAGTTCGAGAATACCCACGATGTCGTTAGGGAAGACTGTGATAGTAGCTCATGATGATTCTAAGGGGCGTGCAATAATGAAGGGGCCTTATTCCTTAGAGGCCCTTAGTCTCCCACAAGATCACCTGGTGGAGTATTGACTCTAGGGGTTTTTGATGTTTACAAAGTCAGTCAAGTGGAGAGTTTCACTCTTGGAGCACGTATTGCATCCCGAAGGGCACGTTACGCAAGGAAAACATAAGAGGCGAGTGGCACCCTTGCAGCACGTAGTACGTGCTGAAGGGCACGTCACAATTTCAATAGGTAAGTGAATAAACCTAGTCGGCCTTAAAAATGAATGATGTGATAAGTAAGATTTAAAAATAATTTCCCTAATAAATATGTCACCCAGCCTAGTGAAACTAAAATCTAGGTATAAGTAACACATATGGTAAAAAAATAATAATAATCATAATTAAACACGTAGCAAGAAGGGGGGTAAGAAATTCAATTTATTTATTAAAGTCAAAATTATAATGGAGGATTAAAATTTTAAAAAGGGAAATGATTGTTTTTATCTATTCTTGATAATTTGATTTTAGTTAAAAAAAGAAGAAGAGGGTAAATGGTTGTTTCATCTACACTTGCTAAATTAATTTTTAATTAAAGAAGAAAAAGGGTAAATGATTGTTTCATCTACACTTGCTAAATTAATTTTTAGTTAAAAAGGAAAAAGAGGGAAACTTAAAAGAAATAGGAAACTTAAATAAAAAGGGGAAACCTAAAGAAACGGGGAAACGTAAAGAAAAACCTGAATGCCTAACTTAGTAACGAAATGCCTTTCATGTTTTTATCTTCAATCCCTTATCCATTTAGTTATTAGTCCATTCCTAAGAAGTCGGTTAGGAGCTTAATCGATGGTCGTCACTTTGGTGTTTAAAGACCTATAGATTCAAATGCCTTGCTTTCCTGTGCATGGATAATAAGTGAAGGATAAATTCACCCATCTGTCTATCCCTTACTTCTCTCTGTGTTTTTTTTTTTATGATTAATCTCTGATCCTCATGCCTTCTTATGAATGAGTGTCCTTGCCTTTTGATTGATTCATTGCCAAAAGATTGGTCCTTGCGCTTTCTTGTGCTGAGTATCTTTGCGTCTTTGTTGATTATCTCTGCGATTTCCGGCATATTACCTAGTGCTTGATTGGTATAACCTCTGCGATTTTATTAATAAATCCCAACACATTGTTGGGTATCATCTCTGCGATTTTAATGATGAATCTTGGTGCTTGGTTTGGTATTTGACTGTGAATTATATGTGTTGGATGCGGGGTAATTTATGGACTATTTTTTTTTTATGTTGTGACTTGTCTTGTAATTTATAGGGACTGCGATTTTATATACATATGGAGGTGTTTTTCTTTTATATGTATACATAGGTGGCTGCGATTTAATATTAACTATGTGATTTTATATGTATGTATAGGATTTTGTTATGGTTGCATATCTAGCTAGTGAATGCCCAGCCATGGTAGCACCCTGGGTGTTTGTCTTGGTGTTATACAGAACCAATATCAGTTTTCAACTCCACAAATATCATGTTTTAACTGAGCGCTATCCATTTTTTTTTAACTCAACAATTATGATATTTTCAACTCTGCGAATTTCTTTTAAAGAGATTGCAATGATATTTTAACTTGCAAAATCATTTTATTTAGACAACAATGACATATTGGACAATTCAATTTCACTCTTAATTAGACAGATCAATTAGACAGTTCAAAATCAAAATTCTTTTAACTAGACAATTTTAATTCTTTCAATTAGACAGTTCAAAAGTGAGATTCTTTTAATTAGACAACAATGACATATTGGACAATACAATTTCACTTTTAATTAGATAGTTCAATTAGATAGTTCAAAAGAGAAATTATTTTAATTAGACAGTGCAATTTTGAAATTCTTTTAATTAGAAATTTCATTTTCACTTTTAATTATGTTCACACCAAAACTTGTTGGGTAGAGACCTGATTTTGGGTAGAGTTTTACATTTTCCCTAAAATGTATTCACACCACGATTTGCTAGGCTGCGATTTTATGGTTATATTGACATTGATATGATGGACAACAATTTAACTGCAATTTTTGTTGTGCATGATAGCGCATTCATACAACTATTTTATGATGGCGGTTTTCATTTTATGATAGCGAACTTTTATAGCGATTTGATGATAGCAATCACTGTAATTTTATAGACTTTAACTTCTCCCTTGAATTGTAATTCGACAACTATATATTAGTCAGTGATTTTAGTAATGTTTATGCAGTGACACTTATTACATTGTGTCGACAGCGATAACGTAGACATAACCTCAGTTTTTTTGACAACATTGTGGTTGATTGACTGCGATCCTTCGATAATTATAGTAACTTACTTAGTGGACAACAATATTGAATAGACAACGATGTATCCAAATGATAGTAACCCTTGTGGCAGAAATATGTATTGTTGTTTTAAATGATTATCTTTAACTATAGTAATGATTATCAATAAATACAATAATAAAAACAACAATTACAGTAATATCAACATATAGATTATATAGATAGAGATTTTAAATGTCTTTCTTAGATAGCAATTTTATTATATGGTTTTAGTTTAACAATGGCATATTCCGTTTTAAGGGACATTTGTTTTATTGTTTTAAAAGACACATTTCATATTTGTTCCAGTTTAAAACATAGGGAATTTCTTCTTAGGAAAATACTTATCTGACATTGGAATTGGAAAATAGGTACAATGAACTAATTGTTTGATAATAATCATTTAATGTGTACATATTGATGTATGGTTACAATAGAATTGTTGCACAAGGAATTTAATGTGTTGTATGAATGTTATAGTCATCATATTCCCTTGCTTCTTGTTGATTTGTTGATTGGGTGATAGGGTTAGTCGTCATGTGGTTGGCAGTTAATTCGATCTCCTAGCGCATTAATTTTTCTTGGTTTATTGGTCTATATGTGTCATGTTGTGCCTTGGTTACTATCATGCCTATCGCCTTGTGACGAAATGATTCCTGATGAGGGGATCATTGCACGACCTGATGGATCAGGGCGAATAATAATCTGGCCAGAGTCTGTGATTCCTGATGTGGGCATTTGATCATTGCAATTGTTGTTGGTACTTAGTTTTGTAACGCCTTAAGGAATTGGGTTTTACGCGATGTAGTGGTTTCGAGTTCCTGGTCGTCGAAGCCACTGTGTCGGGTTGTTGAGGTTGTCCTTTATCTTATAGGCATTGTCTTTCTTGTGTCATGCAGGTAGTCATTTTTATATGTCTATTGATTATTGCATGATTGGTCCAGTTGCAGGATGTGCTTGTGTGCTGAGTCGTTGTTGTTTGTTTTTTGATCTATGTGCATTGTGTTTGTCATCAAGTTGTGTTGTTTAACGGTTTTTGTTGTTGCCTTCTTGCTTCAAAAAAAAAATTGCACTTGTTTGCATCACTTATAGTCATAACAATGGGGTCGATACATATGGTATCTGATCCGGTTCGACCTGCAACTTGGAATCACTACGACTTCATTGGTTTGAATTTTGATTTTAAGGCTGTTGATTAATTTTATTTGTATTCATGTAGGTAATCATGGTTAGAGAATGTCATAGAGTTAGACTATAGGGTGTTAGGGGAGGAGGCAATACGCTCCCAGTAGCATCTACGCCTGAGGGGTCTAACCCCTAGGGAGACGAACAGGTTGTTGGGCAAGAACAAATAGTTGTGGGTGATGTGGTTGGGATGATGAGGTCCTTTCAGCAGATGTCGGAGGCACTGATCAGTCGTTTGGAGCCGTTTGGATAGAGAGGAGGCCAGGACACCAACACCCCCTGAGGGTCCACCACGCGCTCCGATTGGTACTGGTAACATTCACCACGAACTTGAGAAGGTCAAAATTTTGGATTTCTTTGGTGCCCCGAACGATGTAGCCGTCGAGGCATGGTTGGAGAATATGGTGATGTTCTTTGCACTTCATGAATATACCTCCAACATGAAGGTCCACATGGAAGCCTTTCAACTAAAGGGGAGCGCTCTTCTATGGTGGAAGATGCTCCTGCTAGAATTGAACATGGTCGTCGAAGACGTGTCATGGGAATTGTTCGAGGAACGGTTCCGAGAGAGGTATATATTAGAGGAATTCATTGAGCGACAACTCAACGCCTTGTGATAGGGCAGTCGTATAGTGCCCGAGTACAAGGCCTATTTTATGGAGTTTCTTCAGTATGCTCTGCACCTGAATACCAAGAAACTTAAGGTCAACAGGTTCTTGTTTGGACTTAATGTTAGCATACGTGCAAAGGTTAGGATTCTGATGCCTCAGACCTTGCATGATGTCATCTAGAAGGCCCTCATAGCAGAGGAGGAGCTTATCAGTGGGGTTCAGAGACAGACTCCAGAAATACTAGCAGGGCAGGTGTCATCTAGTGCATAGTAGCATCAGACACCAGCTAGGTGTTCACCGGGATATCGTAGCTTCTAGAGAGGATCCACTTTCACTACACCTCGATGACCAGTGCCTCAGCTGCGGAATCCTTACTGAGGACCACAACACCAGCAAAAATGTTTACCACAACAACAACAGTTTAGGCCTGTTCAGTAGAACAGACCAGGATTCCAGGCTGGTGGGTCGTCAACTTCTACTTCGGGTACTAGGACTACTGGACCAAAGAAGGGGTGTTGGACATGTGGGGAGCCACACTACCAGCCTGATTGCCAAATGGAGAGGACTAGAGCATATGGATCAGTCAGACCCACTACTATGGGAGATTTGGGGAAGGCCCATTGGATTCATGCAACGGTGAACAACCTCCATGCAGAGAACCAGTCAATTGTGCTCGAGATGTTAGGTATCATCGCTGACCAAACCCTTAGTATTTTGATTGACCTAGGTGCTACAAAGAGTTTCATTTCTAGTGCAGTGATAAAAAGAATTAAGGTAAAGGCATTCGAATAGGATGAGTTTAGCTTTGTAGAGATGGCTTCGGGAGCCAAACAGAAGGTTGGAGGGAAGGTTACGGGCTGTAGCCTTAACCTGGGAGATTTTTTCACTAGGGACAACCTATTCGTCACAATATTAGGATCTTATGACGTTGTGATCGATATGGACTGGTTGGAATCACATCAAAATATAATCAATTGTAATACGGAACAATTGAGCTTGGTTGATGATGAGGGTCAGAGACGCGTGATTGTAGGTTGGAACCAGGGGGTTTCCCTGAGGTTCATCTCTTCCTTATAGCTATGGAAGAGCATGTGCAAGGGAT
>JASDQU010241688.1:106205-118338 GCA_032191745.1 Picea mariana | reverse complement strand
AGTAAAACCACTAGTATTTAACTAGCATAGATCCATTTAACTCTATATCTATCATTCACCAAGAGGGATCAAATCCCTCGAGGTGAAAACCTTTTTTTACAGTGCAAAACATGAGAAAAGTTTGCACCTCCAGGGATTTGATCCCTCTCAATGCATGATACGTCTGTAATTAATACGAATCTATGCTGCATAATTACATTACATCATAGCAAAAATCAAAACACTATGATATGTGAAATATTGATAATATTAAAAAACTTTATTATTAATTTATGGGTAGTCTAAACATTCGACTTTTTGGAGTTTTTATGGGCATATTTTGTGATAAGTTTTACTGAAATCTGACCAAAATTTGTTGGAAATCCATATTTGAGTGGTTGAGTCTGTATAATTTGAGTTCCTTGAGGATTTTTCATGGTGTTGAATCCATTTATGCATTTAAAAATGCAATTTAAACAACAGAAAATGGAGATTTCACAAAAATCTATTTCGTGGGATTCTAGTGAAAAGTTCAAAAAGTCGAATGTTTAGACAATGCCTTAATTTTATATAGGGATCACACACAAAATATATGGATGTGAAAATATGTTAAAAAGAAAAGGAAAAAAAWTGATTGAGGAGATAATGTTAAGGACATATTGATTATTTAATTATACTACTATAAAATTTAATCATTTATAATTAATTATATTATAAAATTTATTTATAACTTTAATATATCGAGTTAAAGAAAAAATATACTTAAAAACATAAACATATCATTAAACTAATCATGATTTTAAAAATATATTCATATTTCTTATTTACATTATAAATTTAGAATCATTACAACTAATTTTATGATAGTTTTTAAGAATGGAAAGAAAATTTAATATGAAAATATATATTTATTAAAATATTTAAAAGGACCCTATATCAGGTGACAGGGAAGAGATAGGTCATGAGGTTGTCATTCAAGATAGACCACCATGTGTCTCCTCAACAATCTGGCGCCTACCACCCTCAACTTACCGACATCGTCTCACCGCATTCGACTTAATTTCACCACCTCGACGTGTACTTCTCAGCTCATGGAACAACACAACTTTCACACTCTCTCTCTCTGGTTATGATTCTCTATTGGTACCTCGCTTTTACTTGGTATGTCCCTTACGTCCTGCATTTCGTCATGGTAAATCCCCCTGCTATCACTCTAATTACTATCCCTCACTTCACTCATTATGGTCGCACCCTTAACTCATTTTCCAGATCATTGAGTTGTTATTCCATCCTTGGTCCCCTCCGAATTTGGTCCCATCACCTTTCTTCCTCTTTGTTCACCCTTTCTCACCCTCCCCTCTGCATCATCCCCTTGACATCAATTCACTCTCCCCCCATCCTCTCATCTCTCTATCATATCTCCCTTGCTCCAATGTCTCATGGAATTTTCTCTCGTCACACTCGTGGAATATCTTCTCGCAGGCATAAGGGAAGTTCTAGTTCTTATCTAGCCTCTGCAGTAGAAGACTCATCTAAATCCTACCAAGCCCACACTCCTCCCCACATTCAGGGCAAGATAGACTTTTCTAAGGTTTATGTTCGTGTTCTGAGGCACTTTGTCTCAGATGAAGTGGTGCTTGATTATGTTAACTCGTGGATCCCAGATACTGGCAGCACAATATCACGGGTCTCCCAATACCTGAAAAATTGTGGAAATTTACTAGGACTCGAAGCTTATGCTAGGTCACATCATTGTTGATTGACATGAGGATAAGCATGAGATTCTATTGCAGCTCGATGAAATTCATGGACAACTCAAGCTCCATGACCACAAGATGAATCTGATGGCTAAACAGTTGGCGGGATTGGATATCTCGCAAGTGAATCTTCCTCAAGTTGAGGTGCTTTCAGATGAAGGCCAACCCTCTACTTAGTTTCTATGATTATAAGTTTTTTTAGTCTATTGTTTAGTATATGAGGCTTGGAGATCTCAATCCCACCTCATAATTGTCAAATTAGGAAAATTAGTAGACAATATTTTTCATAGTAAATAGTTTTACTCTCAAATATATCCATAATTTTATCTTTAAAAGACAAATATTTCATAAACTTATAGACATGTTGTTGGTCTGGTTTCCCTAGTGGCAAGCCAACAACAAGTTTTTTGTATACTTTTTTTATGGAAATATAAAGAATCAGAACCCCCAGATGGGGTGCCAAGTGGACACCATGTGGATTGATGACTTAATTGCACATGCTGCCACCCTCACATCCATATCTCATAGGATGGACAACATTCAAAGCTCATTTGATAATGTGAGACGACATTTCAATTCTGGCTTAATGACTCCTTCAGTGAAGCAGTTTTGGCGAACTGTGATGGGTACGGGACACACGAGCCAGGTCCCTTCAGCTCCTCTGACGCCTCACCATTTACTCTAGGTAAGCTATGGCTCTTGTCATTTGAATTTGGCTCATATCTTATGTTTTGGAAAAGTTAGTGCCCCTCTAACCATTCTCCTCCCCTTTCTGCAAGTTCTGCGCCCGCTCAGTGTCTTGATTGTTTACATGACCATGCCTCGGGAACACGGCAAGCCTAAGAGAGGACCTTCTTATTACAACTCCATAGCTAGGAAAATAAGGATTCACTGCCTCTCTTGGGTGCCTTCGACTTCTTTGGTCTGTCATGATAGGGGCATCGAAGACTTTTGTCTCTTCTTGGTCCACTACTCCCACTTTAATGATTCCATTTGGATGGTGTTGTACATAAGCATGGATAACCTTACCCTCTTGCCCATGAAGGGAAAATTTATTCTTGGCCTTGTCTCGAGAGAATTTTCTATATAAAATTTGTAGGCACAATAGGAGGTAGGTAAGTTGTGTATAGAGAGGGACAAGAGTTTTTGTTTATACAATTTGGAAAACGTACTTTCACCTTGGATTGGTTTTACTACTTTAGGAATCACATGCATAGAAAATTTAGCAATTTTCTATAGAATCGTTTTAAGAGGTAGGCTTGAATTGGAGTTTGAAGTCAAAGATGTAATGGCCACCCTAAAAGGTTAGAAATCAAAATTGAAAAACATAAATGAGTTTGTGGGACTCAACATAACAATTCCTCATTTCAATGTTGAAATTTTAAAATATTTTATCTTAAAAGTGACGATGTTAAGAGTAAAACCACTAGTATTTAACTAGCATAGATCCATTTAACTCTATATCTATCATTCACCAAGAGGGATCAAATCCCTCGAGGTGAAAACCTTTTTTTACAGTGCAAAACATGAGAAAAGTTTGCACCTCCAGGGATTTGATCCCTCTCAATGCATGATACGTCTGTAATTAATATGGATCTACAGTGCGTAATTACATTACATCATAACATGAATCAAAATACTATGATATGTGAAATATTGATAATATTAAAAAACTTTATTAATAATTTTACGAGTAGTCTAAACATTCGACTTTTTGGAGTTTTTATGGGCATATTTTCTGATAATTTTTATTGAAATTCGACCAAAATTTGTTGGAACTCCATATTTGAGTGGTTGAGTCTATATAATTCGAGTTGCCTGAGGATTTTTCATGGTGTTGAATCCATTTATGCATTCAAAAATGCAATTTAAACAATAGAAAATGGAGATTTCACAAAAATCTATTTCGTGGGATTCCAGTGAAAAAGTTCAAAAAATCAAATGTTTAGACAATGCCTTAGTTTTATATAGGGATCACACACAAAATATATGGATGTGAAAATATGTTAAAAAGAAAAGGAAAAAAATTGATTGAGGAGATAATGTTAAGGACATATTGATTATTTAATTATACTACTATAAAATTTAATCATTTATAATTAATTATATTATAAAATTTACTTATAACTTTAATATGTTGAGTTAAAGAAAAAATATACTTAAAAACATAAACATATCATTAAACTAATCATGATTTTAAAAATATATTCATATTGCTTATTCACATTATAAATTTAGAATCATTACAACTAATTTTATGATAGATTTTAAGAATGGAAAGAAAATTTAATATGAAAATATATATTTATTAAAATATTTAAAAGGACCCTATATCAGGTAACAGAGAAGAGACAGGTCATGAGGTTGTCATTCAAGACAGACCACCATGCATCTCCTCAACCCACTGGCACCTTCCACCTTCCACCTACCAACATCGTCTCACCGCATTTGGCTTAATTTCACCACCTCGGCGTGTACTTCTCAGCTCATGGAACAATACAACTTTCACACTCTCTCTCTGGTTATGATTCTCTATTGGTACCTCTCTTTTACTTGGTATGTCCCTCACGTCCTGCATTTCGTCATGGTAAATCCCTCTACTATCACTCTAATTACTATCCCTCACTTCACTCATTATGGTCGCACCCTTAACTCATTTTCCAGATCATTGAGCTGTTATTCCATCCTTGGTCCCCTCCGAATTTGGTCCCATCACCTTTCTTCCTCTTTGTTCACCCTTGTTCACCCTCCCGTCTACATCATCCCCTCGACATCAGTTCACTCTTCCCCCATCCTCTCATCTCTCTATCATATCTCCCTTGCTCTAATGGGTCATGGAAGTTTCTCTCGTCACACTCGTGGAATATCTTCTCCCAGACATAAGGGGAGTTTTGGTTCTTATCTAGCCTCTGCAATAGAAGACTCATCTAAATCCTACCAAGCCCACACTCCTCCCCACATTTGGGCCAAGATAGACTTAGCTAAGGTTTATGTTCGTGTTCTGAGGCACTATGTCTCAGATGAAGTGGTGCTTGATTATGTTAACTCGTGGATCCCATATATTGGCAACACAATATCACGAGTCTCCTAATACCTGAAAATTGTGGAAATTTACTAGCACTCGAAGCTTATGATAGGTCTCATCATTGTTGATCGACATGAGGATAAGAATGAGATTCTACTGTAGCTCGATGAAATTCATGGACAACTCAAGCTCCATGACCACAAGATGAATCTGATGGCTAAACAATTGGCAGGATTGGATCTCTCGCAAGCGAATCTTCCTCAAGTTGAGGTTCCTTCGGATTAAGTCCAACCCTCTACTTAGTTTCTATGATTATAATCTTTTTTAGTCTGTTGTTTAGTGTATGAGGCTTGGAGATCTCAATCCCACCTCATAATTGTCAAATTAGGAAAAATTAGTAGACAATATTTTTCATAGTAAATAGGTTTACTCTCAAATATATCCAGAATTTTATCTTTAAAAGACAAATATTTCATAAACATATAGACATGTTGTTGGTCTGGTTTCCCTAGTGGCAAGCCAACAAGTTTTTTTTATACTTTTTTTATGGAAATATAAAGAATCATAACCCTCAGATGGGGTGCCAAGTGGACACCATGTGGATTGACGACCTAATTGCACATGCCGCCACCCTCACATCCATATCTCCCAGGATGGACAACATTCAAAGCTCATATGAGCATGCGAGACGACATTTCAATTCTGGCTTAATGACTCCTTCGGTGAAGCAGGTTTGGCCGACTGTGATGGGTACGAGACGCATGAGCCAGGTCCCTTCAGCTCCTCCGATGCCTCACCATTTACTATGGGTAAGCTATGGCTCTTGTCATTTGAATTTGGCTCATCTCTTATGTTTTGGAACAGTTAGTGCCCCTCCAACCATTCTCCTCCCCTTTCTGCAAGTTCTACGCCCACTCAGTGTCTTGATTGTTTACACGACCATGCCTTGGGAATGTAGCAAACCTAAGAGAGGGCCTTCTTCTTACAACTTCGTAGCTAGGCAAATAAGGATTCGCCGCCTCTCCTGGGTGCCTTCGAATTCTCTGGTCTGTCATGATAGGGGGTCGAAGAGCCTCCAATGGCCATTATGGAAGAAGAGATTCCAGCAAAGCCAATTAACATTCCGCTGGCCTCCCTTATGTACACTTTTCTAGACCCCCAAGACCCGCCCCTCATTGGTCATTCCACCCCTGGTGCAGCTGGTGTCTCGGATTGGGCTACTTGCATAATTAAGGAAGAAATCTCATTGGAAGAAGGCCATGAAGAGATCACCCCTCCTACCTCAAATGTTCCAGACCAGGATTCGTGCTCCAATTGTTACCTCTCACCAGAACTGGACCTAGTCATCTTTGAGATGCGCAGGGACATGCAGAAGAAGCTACACAGACATACCCTGCTCAACAACCCTCTCGACTTGTTGTACGATGCTCTCTCAGGATCGCAAAGTCAACAAAGGTGCTCGACCTGTGCACAACCATTCACCTTTTCTCCTACCGATGACACTCATGGCGCCAAAGGATTCACTGGTTCATCCACTGCTTAATCTTGAAAAGTTTTTCTTTTTTTCTCTATGCACCGTAATTGTCCAAATACTGCAGGAATTTTCATTTCCATGTTCAGGGTTCTCTCTTCTTGCTTAGACTGTTCAGACAATGAAGCTCTTTGTTGTCTGTTCCGGTTTCCATTTGTTTGGAGGAATAAGTGGCGATTTTTTGCATTGGTCCAGACATCATATCATGCAGCCACCTGTTTCAGTTTCCACTTGTTTGACGAAACAGGTAGTTAGTCTTCAGACATTGTCCCGTTATATATGGTTGTGATAGCATTATGAAGCAATAAAATCTTTTTTATTTACCAAACAAAATATAAAAAAACAAAATTATTAAAAAAAACAAAAATTTAAAAAGAAAAATAAAAAATTAGACTTTGATGTTGAGAAACCTTTTTAATATATTTATATTGAATTTCTATCATAAAAAATAATTAAAATTTTGGAAATATATTTAAAAAAAAATAAAAATAAAGAATAAGATAAAATTAAGTTAAAAGAAAATGGAATTAAATAACTTTATAAAAATTAAAAATAGAAGTAAAAGAGTGGAATTAGATGTTTTCCAAGTTATAAATAAGTTTATTTTGGAAAATCTATCAATAAATTTATGTTTAATAAAAAAACATATAGATGTTTGGACTCTTAAAAGTAAGAAAAATTAAAATAATTTGGAAAACAAATAAAAGCAAAGGATAAGATAAATTTAATATAAGAGTAAAGAAATAAAATTGTTATTCAACAACTCGCAAGGAATCCGAGGCATCATGCAATTGTTGATAATGGAGTTGTTTTGCTGGTTGGCATGGTGGGTAAGTTTTTCTTTAACGCAATTTCACATAAGTGAAGGTGTAATGGGATCAGTTAATTTTCCTGCTCTAGGGAAACACAATCATGTATGGTCAACACAACTCCTCTTTCATCAAGCATATCACTCCATGCTTCTTATACAGCCTTGTGGAATTGGAGATTGATATAGTTCACTGTACTAATGGCTTATGCTTTTATTGTATCTCGCCACAATTAGCTTGATATTCATTTTATTATTTTACTTCTTATTTTATTTTTTGTTAAATCATGGGTATTTATCTCAATTTACCTTTGTGAATAAAGATTACGTTCTAAATTCATTAGCAAGTGTATTCATATAAATAAAATATATTTTAAAATTATATGTTGAATGAGATATTTTGAATTTTCATTAAACCATCCATATATCTCAATTTACTTTCTTTTTACTATTAAATTTATTGAACATAGTAATTTAGGAAGCTTATTCATGCAAATAAAGAATATTTTAAAATTTTGTATTTGAATAATAAATATAATTAGATACACTATTAAATATAAAGTGTATTATGATGGTGGTGGTTAAGATAAGGAATTACTTTATTTTAAATTTGATTTGTGTTATAAAAATTATGAAGTATAATATTTTTATTTGAATGGTTTATAAATTATAATATTTGTTAAGATTTAAGAGTTTGTGGTGATGATGATAATTGTTAACCTCTATTACTAAAGTAAACTTGGTTAATTTGACCCAACTCTTTAAGTCCCATTGCATAAAGCACTGTAGTCACATGGTCAAAGATCCATCGTCTAAGATGGGTATTTGAAGATTCATTGCAAGGATTATACAAGGTCTCATTGCATAGAAGGATTAAAATAATGTCTTGCAAGAATGACATATTATGATTAAAGGTTGTCATGTTAGGTTTTGAGCTGACCTCTTTAGATTTTTAGAAGGAAGTATCAACTTAGGGTAAGAAGCTTGCATCATCATATATTAATTGAACTAATTGAATACCTCTTCAATCTATGGAATGAATATTGAAACACAACATACTTAGCCTTTTCTCTTGCACATAAATATATGTGTCCGTACAGTACCTCCTCACACAAATATATGCATCCGTACAATACCTCCTCCTCGAGATGTGTGTCATATTAGGATCCATGCCTCGTTCTATGTGCACATCGGAGTGTGTCAAAACATTAAAAATCGTGCCCAATATATATGTCGCGGGCTTAAAATTCTCGTCCAAATTCATAGGAAAACAATTTAATGATTAGCTGGGGAATCTCGTAATAAGGGATTCCATTGGCATATTGGTTCTAGGCCTTTGGAATATAACCCAGAGGTTTCAGGTTTGATCCTCCACTATGTGCATTCATTGGTTTTTGTTGTTATATGGTTATATAACCATATATTATATATGGCATACATATGATTTAAACCCCCGCGAGTTACGAGGCCCTCGACCATTTTTTCCATCGAACAAACCTTTTTACAAGGTTAAATATAACTTGCAACATATATGGGTAAGCACTAATGTGGTGGTGCGATGGTAACAGAGGCTTTGGTAAGGCTTTGGGAGGTCTCGGGTTTGATCCTCTAGACTCCCAACATAAATTTACATATGATTAATGAGATTTCTATGGTTTGGATTTTCAGAAGTGATCAGATTAGCCACAGTCTTGTCAAAATAATGGCCAATGGGAGGTTGCCACATGTCAGTCTCTCATTGATTTGTCCTTGCCATAATGGCCAATGGGAGGTTGCGACGTGGCAGTCTCTTATTGGTTTGTCCTTGCCATGTGCCAACAAATAATTAGTCCATGTAAACTAAAGGATTGCCACATCACTTACCCAGTCAACATACGGTCATGCCACATGGCCCCTTGGGGTGTGGCCACCTCATCTTTGTAGAGTTGTATGGTCATGCCACGTCTCACCCTTGTAGTGATGACATGTTTCACCTTGACTCCTTTGACTATGACCTTTGACCTGGTTGACTTTAATTTTAAACAACCATATCTTTTGCATACGAACTCTGCTTGAGGCGATTTTTGCATCGTTGGAAATCTATCGTCAATCTCTACAAATTGATGGATTTTTTGAGAGAATATGGGACAATTGTATTTTTAGCTTTTATGGATCCTCCTGGACCTCTGTGAGCATTCTTGGATCCTCTTTGATCGACCAACACTGGTGGAAGAAGTACCTTGGGGTTACTTTTATGGGGCAAGTTAGGGGAAACCTCCATGTTTTGGGGTGGGGGTCGTGTTATTCATCTCAGATTCCCATTTTTTCAAAGTTCATGATGCTACAAGTAATGGTTCCAACATGAAGGCGAAGCTCCCTGCATTATGAGTGCTGATTTTTATCACAAACTCCCAATTTGAGGAAGATTCAAATTATGGGGGACTCAAAGGTGGCAATAGAATGGGTAAATGGKTCTATAACCTRCTCCAATTCATGAGTCTAAAGTCTTTATTGAACCAAATTCGTTCCTTCTTATCTGAATTGGATTGGTACTATGTAAGCATATTTTCGGGGAGCTCAACACCTTGACTAATGAAATATCAAAGGAAGCAATGGATCTGGATGTTAGTTCCTTTATTATGTAAGAAAATTTTGAAGGCGTCCTCACTGAGGAAATGTCTTTCCTTCTGTAATTTTTTTTCAAATTTAAAGGAATGCATGGATTAAGGAAGAGAGGATATTTTGGGAGTATTTGGAATGTAAGGCCAACAAAGACATTTTCTGAGTATCTTCTTTTGTTTGTATTTCTTAAAGTGGGCATAGGGGTTGCACCTCACAGGTTCTTTGTGGTTGGGATTTTCTTGTTGTTGTTGTTTACCTAGGACAGGGATGGATCCCAACTCGAATGATATTAAACTATACTCCTTCGGCACAAAGAAATTTCGCAAGCAAACAACATCACTCTACAACATATTTCAACAAAATAGGGGGAAATGGAGCAAGCTATAACGAATGTGATGAATCTATTAACTATCGAGACCCGAAGAATTGATGGAATAGAAATGGACTATTAATTTCTAAGGTCGTTGGTTCTTCCTCAACGTTCGAGTTTGGCATCAATTAATCAAGGATCGACAATATCTCATCATGGGGGAAATTCAGTGAAGGATCATGGGGATCGAGGCACAACAACAATGGAAGTTGAAGATGTAAGATGTTCCAGAGAGTGAATCTTTCCATTAATGAATGTATTTTGAAATAGTCTTATTGTTAGTATTGCTTGTTAAATAAGTTAAAGTATATGAGACCCTCTTGTTTGTGAGACAAGAGACCTCCTCTGTGCAGGGATTTGACTGCTAAGGTTTATAGAGGTGTGATTGCTAAAGTCTACAAATGTGTACATACCCTACTTCCTTTGAATTTGAACTTATGACCTCTTAGGAGGAAAAACATATTCTTAACCATTAAACTCACTCAAGCTATACCTAGAATGAAACTAAATATACTAAAAGAATGGAACTAGATGTACTAAAAGTAAAAACAAATAGAATTAAATGTCTTGAAAGAAAATAAAAGTAAAAACAAAAAAATGGAATTAGATATACTAGGAAACATTATTGATAAGGGTATTGAAACATTATTGAGAAAGTTATGTTGGAACGTAAGAGACATTAAAAAATAAAGTAGAGAATAGGATTACATAAAGTAAATTGGAAAGAATGGAATTAGATGTTCAAAAACTTTAGTGTTAAGCCAAATGATATGAGATGTACTCTCTAAATATTTGCAGGCACGATATTGTTGTATAAATGTTTGCCTTAGAAAACAGATCGGGAAGAGGTATACAAGTTTGTGTTTATCGCATGTTAGTTACGCTTCCCTTCATTGTCTTTTTCAAATGGGGTTTTTCAACAGTTTTCGAGGAATCCAAGGCATCGTTCAATTGTTGATTATACACTTGTTTTGCTGGTTGGCATGGTCGGTAAGCTTTTGTTTAGTACAATTTGACATAAGTGAAGGTGTAACGGGATCTGTTAATTTTCCTGCTCTAGGAATTACATGTGTAGGTAATTTAGCGGTTTTTGTTACAACTCTCATCAGAGGAAGGCTCGATCTAGAGATCGGTGCCAGGGATGTCCTCGCCATTCTAGGAGGTCCCAAACTCAAGAACATTAATGGGATGAATGGAGATGGACTGACCACATGTATGTATGAACCCATACCCATACAGGATGTACAGATTGCTCCTCAACGTCTACAGGATGCTTCTGTTGTAATGTTGTCAAGAGGCACACCCAATTCTTCCATGAGGGAATTTGTGAAATCCAATGCCCCTATTGTGGACTCCATACTACTGCACTTCCTACCTTTGGGAGATGCAGTAGTCACTATAGAGGCATGTGAATGCAAAGGCTGCAGATGCATTGTATTCTGGACGACGAAAAGCATCACAGTCATGCTTGCTCGTCGAATACCCGGAACACTGAAGCATTTGTCTGATTCCCTGTGCCTACTCCCATGTCTCACCTGCCTGAAACATGGCTGCCATGGGGGCAACGACGCCCTGTTGTATACTGTAGAAGGGGATGAATTGACAGAGGATAACTCCATTGTGGAATGCCGTGTAGAAGCCCATGTAGTATGTAAAATTCTAGAGGATATCGGTGCAGGAGAGCCTATTTGCATCTGCATTCCAATGAATGATTCTCGCCGTGATAAATGGACAGAGCTACTGATAAGATCATTCAGATCTAAAGATGCGGAAGGCAGAGGAGTGAGAGTCATGGCTTCGGAAGCCCTGGAAGGGTACTTGGCTGGAGGTAGAGAAGGCACAGAGGGAAGCGTGGAATACAACCTTGCCTCCTTCATTGTGCCAAGGTTGACAGAAGTATTAATCAACCTTGTACTAACTGGTTGGTTCATGGTAGATGGCTTCTCTAGCTCTCTGCTAGCTAGAAGAACAATCAAAGATTACATTGTGGATAGCAAAGGAAGTGGGTTCGCGGCCAATGCATTTCTAACGAAAGCTGTGGTCAAGTCAGATGCCAATAACA
>JASDQU010241688.1:15154-49862 GCA_032191745.1 Picea mariana | reverse complement strand
GTATACACAAGTTTTCTAACTGGTAAGTCATGTTTATGGACAAAAATATGTATTTTTAGCTCTGGGGTGAGAAAAAAGGGGGAATTAAGTCTGTAGAGGGAAATGGAAGGCCATCAAAGAAAGATGCATGGAGTGTGGAAAATTTTTCTATAACATATGCCTCCTAATGTGTGAGGTCAAAGGAGTATCTATGATGGTTGAAATACATTATAATTCCCAGAAGTGGAGTAATGAAGACTCAAATGGAAGTAATAGTTACTCATGAGAATATTACAATTCATATTGACTTTGTACACATGGCTACCAATCTGAATTACACTACAGAGCCATGTGGAGTTTGTTCATGGCCATGGACAGGAAGTACAAAGTGGGGAAAAAATGCCATAGGTTGTCATAGTCATGAACAAGAAATAGTTGAGTCCAGTCTCAAAGTCAACCGAAGATATCTGTATGCAATGGAGTACAATCTGATCTTCCATGATCACTGAAGTCATATAGGTATTGGTTCGATGAAAGACAACAAGAGATATGGGGGTTGCTACTGTAAGCTGGAGGTCTTCTACACTATCTTCCAAAGGTGAAAGTCTACATTATGTGAATATAGGAGTTGAAATCGAACACAATGAGACTTCATTTGATTATCGCTCATTAAGGTATACCGTTAACAAATGTGAGACAACCCATCGATAATGAAATTAGGTGTCAAGGCATCAAGTACATTCAACAAGTGTGAATAAGGGTGTTGAGGTCGAACACTTGAAGAATCCATCAATCAGGAGACATTGATGTATTCCCAACTATCGATGATGGGAGAAACTACCACTAATGACTGCAAGCCTCTAGGTACTCATAAGACTCTAGATCTTGATTCTAGAATAGATGAGATGAAGTCTATGGAAGGAAACCCACTGAAAAGAGATAATTAAGGAATCTTTCATCATCCAACATGAGGAACAAGACAATAGCTTGACGATTAGGAGGATTATAGAAGAATAGGATGTTCACAAACCAACGATCATGTGCGTCTCTCGCATGCACCAAATGCAAGTAGTACATGAAAGATACCCTATGAATATCAAATAATAATTAAAAATGTCGACAAAGGAGAGAAAACCACAAATAGGGCTAATGGAATATAAGACACTACATGAATCGCAATGTGTGAATAGATTTCTTGCCGTTGAATAGAAGGGAAAACCCCTAGTTAGGTACTAATGAGGAGATGTTAGCTATTGGGTTCAAGGTTACCTACCAATGATGAAAGTATGCCTAGGATGCAAGGTAGGACAACAACTTCATGTGATTATGGGATTCACTAAGGGTATGACCGACATGCAAATTCAAGATTTTTGAGGAATGGTCGACATGGGCTTATAATTTCTTTGACAAAAGTTTGTGACGTAGAAGACATCAACAAACTCTCCATAGGGATTGGAAGAATAAACGGTTGGAGGAGTAGACTCTAAGTAACGAGCTCAGCTTCCCAAGGTCATGCTAAACCCAAACCTTGGATGAAATGGACTCAAGAGTTTGTGCTATGTTCAAAGGAAGCACGAATGCTACCGATAGGAGATAATATTCTTTTCTTGCCCATATTTTTTTTTGTTTTTTTATAGTAAAAGAAATGTTAGGATACAGGAGAGGAAACGAGTGTCACAAATAAGAAACTAGTTTGAAGCAATGGAACATACCTATTCTCAATGCAAGGAAATACATGCGGGGCATAGACACTCAGGGGGATGTTTCCTCTACAGGTAAAGGGTGTCAAGCTGCAAAGGATATACAAAAGGCACTACTTGGCTAATGTTGAGAATTGTTGGTGCAAGAGGCTTATAACGAGAAATAAGGAGCCCACATTAGGCTCAACAATGCAAGCAGGATAATGGAATGCGATTACAAATTAACTCGACAAGTGTCCTTTTTCATAGATGTTAGTCCCCTAGGACCAAAAAAGTATAAAATAATACACAGGAGAACTCTTCTAGCCAATGGTGACTAGAGTGTTCCTTTTTATTAAGTAGTATACTTGGTTCGGAAAAGGGTTAAACTTATACCAAAATAGACATCCTTTCAAATCCATTTAACAAGTGTGAAAGAGACAAGTTCACTCGACAATCTTTTCATTTTTTCGGGAGTCGTAAAAGAGATTAACCAAGACTTGGTTGGAGTTCCATAGGTAGTGGTCAGAATGATATTGATTAAGAAAATGGGGTTCGACCAAAAAATTCATTTTGGGAATATAAGGAACTCTTGGTCCTATGGAGCAACTTCTGCATGGACACCAAATGACAAAAGTGTTCTAACTAGGTCACCCATGTTTGGTAAGTTACTACCACTTAATAACGACACTTCTAGTAGCAGTGAGAAGGTTTCATGTCGCTAAGAAATGGGTTTGTACCTAGGGCATGTAAATCACGGTCATAGGACGATGCAAAAAGAAAAGCGGGGTGAGAACCTATCCTATATGTTGATGATGGAATATACCCACTGGGGACACAAACGAGCATTGTGACACTAGAAATCCATAAAAAACCCTAGACAAAACCACTTCAAACTGGGTCTTTCACTGTGTTATTAGTCCGTAAGGTCAAAAATAGAAAAGATAGGGTAAAATTATATAAAGTGGGTAAAAAATTTCTATTAATAGTAAAAAATAAGAATTTTTTACCATACCATTTGAGTTTTTCACATACATATTGCTTCTGAGGCCATTTTACCCACGATATTCTAGTGACTATTGCGGGAGCTATGGTCAGAAGAATCAGAAACCATCTAGACCAAGTAAGTGACTATCCCATTCTCTTTCCATTACAATGGTTTAAATTTTAGTTTTTGTGCCCAATGTTTTAGTATTATAGGTCGTAAGTTAGAAAATAGGGTGTACGTGGGCTGTAGTTCATCAGGTCGCGTACACAACCTCATGTATGCAAGAAAAACAAAGTATTCTCATGTATATGAAGCACTATACACGACTATCATTAGGGTAACCCACGTATATCTCCTCAAACAAGTTTTTTAAAAGAATTAACTCAAAAATTTGTATTTCCTTTGCAGGATGGTGATTGATTGGAGGGAAAGGGAGCATGAGGAGGTTGATGTAGTAGTAGAAAGAGATGTGAGGGCTCAACAAGATTTTAAAATATGTGGGCTCTATAAATTTTTGGCCATAAAAGGATTGAGGGATCAAGTGAGGTTGCTCCATATACTGATAAACTATTGGGATCCAGAGACTGAGGCCTTCAATTTCGATAGGAAACCATTGAGGATTGAAGTGGACGATATATACTTGATCAAAGGATTGTCTCACTGAGGTGATATGGTGAATATCAAGGCCCAAGGGGCTGGAGGTGGGAGGACTATGGAGGAGTACATCGCCACCCACTATGTTGTGGGCACAGAGAAAGTAGGGAGCCAACTCCCTATCAGGGCTATTGAGAACCTGAGTCTAAATATCATCATATTGGTACTCACAAGGATATCAAGGTTGACCTCATTGTAACAAGCATTGAGGCCACTCATGTTTGAGACCCACAGTTTATGATTGGCGCACCTCACTATTGGCCAACATGAAGAGCCAGTTGACGGATTGGAAACTCGATAGAATGAAACTTTGGGTTTGCATCCATACTATGTAGTTTTTTCTTTGAGAGGGTTCTATATTTGGGCTCTAAGTTAGATATTACTCCACATGAACTTCACAATCCAACCATGTCATGGTGGACGGAGGTGATGAGGCGGTTGGGAGGTGGTAAGTTTTCAATTCCCTACAACGATGAGTTCTTTCACTGGTGGTGCCAACAAGTCATAGCCATCGATGAATACCCCTATGGAGGGATTGACTATCAAGGGCACCATGACATGCCATTACCACTAGGATATTCCTTTGGAGAGATCAATGAAAAATGATTTTTATATATTTCATTTTTTTTGTTTTTCAATTTGATAAATGCAAACAAAAAATGCAAATAAAAAACTATGAATCCAAAAAGATGACCAGACCTAATGCAAAAGATGCATTTGTGAGGGTTCAAGGGAATGTGATAATAGTTACATATCCCAAATAATAGTTGAATGTGAGTCAAGTAATATACCCTCTTGCGAGAGTGACCAGCGAGATTGTCTAAATAAGCTTCGATGATATGCTTAAGATCATGAAACGCAAAGATCATGACATGTTGAAAGGTTGCTCTGGTGTTTTTTAGAACGAAAGGAATTTTTTGGTATGCAAAGTTACCCCAAGGACAAATAAACATCATATTGTGTTGATTCTTGGGTTTGATTTGAATTTGATTATAACCTGAAAATCTGTCCATCAAGGAAAATACTTCACTTCCCACACACTCGTCAATAATCTGGTCAATAAAAGGAATGGGGAAGTTATCTTCAAGACATGCTTTGTTCAGGTCCCTAAAATCCATACATACGTGGATGGTTCCTTGCTTCTTATATAAAGGAATAGGGTTTGACACCCAATCGGTCAAGTGAATCGGGTAGATGAACCCAACATTGAGAAACTTCTCTATGTTTTCCTTAATAGTCAAGGCCTTCCTAGGATTAACAACTATAAGATGTTTTCGAACAGGTTTAGTATTCAAATAAGTTTTAATTTCATGTTTGAAAATGATGGGGTCGATCCCCAACATCTCTTAGTACAACCAAGAAAATACATCTTAGAATTCCTTGAAGTGATCGGTGTAGATATGAATTTCCTCAGGCAAACAATTTGCACCAATACATACGTTTTCAATTTTACCAAGGGTTCAAGAGATGTCGATCACGATGGTAGAATAAATTTTATCCATGTTCCCTTTGGAATAAATACCATGCGTATCTAATGGAAGCATGATGTGACCAACCATCTCACTCAGGGTGGACCTAAACTCATCTTGTTCAATCCTCACAAGCTCTAGGAGAAAATATGATTGATGATGCATATCGTCCCAAGGCCCATCAGGACCAGACATGGCCTATAATATGGATTCATCCAAGGGTAAAGTATATTCAATGAAATCATGTGAACAAGATGATTGGATGATCCATATAGGCTCTAATATGGGATCCACCTCATCCATTTGTGAGGAGGAAGGATCTGGATCAGCAGTAGCTTCTTGAATAGCCTAATACACAACTTATATTGCAGACAATGGCATCACCATATCGATGTGCAAATGACCTTCATATGACATAGTCGACGAAGGTAGGGTCCAAGGGTCATTGAAATATGAAGTATGGAAAGTAATGGAACTCATCGACGATGAAGACTCACCGTAGATGGCATTAATGTAAGAAATTGGTGTTGCAAAATCAAAAGTACCCATCAAGGAGGAATACATCCTGACACCAACATTCTCAATTTCCTGCTGAGATTTATCAATAACAGGGACCATAGGCCCCACTGATATAGAAGGAACAGGATGTGCAAAGGACAATTGGTCGATTGTCACAATATTTCCTTCGTGAGGAAATAATAGAACGTGGAAAACCGATGATGCACTGGTTGTCATAGCATAATTCCAATCATGCCCTAATAAAATATTGTAGCCAAGAGGTGCATCAACCACCTTGACCTCGACCTCCACAGTATTTCCACCTAATTGGACTGGGAAAGTGGGAAGGATATTGTGGGGTCTTAAATAATGTCTGTTGTAGGAAAATCTCCCTGCGGATAGGTAGATTGCCTCAAAGAGCTAGACCCTACTCTAAGACAGAAAGTGCTTAACGTGGACACTGACTTCCTTTCAAATCCATACAAACTAATACATGAGAAGGAAGGAGAATAGCAGTACCTCTTTATTGACGTTTTTCCCTGCACGCTCCGAACTGAGCTCCAAACTCTTGCTCCTCGCTGAGTCCTGTAGACAAACAAAGTACGACCACTTCCTACTCTATTGATATTAGCTTGAAAATAGATCTATTTATCAATGATAATTTCATGTAATATCAGACACAAACTAGAAAGAAATAGGCCAAGCATGTCATATTAATGAGAATAACGACAACAATACTTACAATCGTAGATGCGAATGCGACAGCTTCATCAAGTCCCCTTTGTCTAACTCTTGCTCGAAAGATCCACAACCTGGATGATAACAGCTTCACTGATCACTCTCCTTTGACTGACTGTATGTTTCCTATGAGATCATAGGTTTCATGCTAGCAATTCTTCCCCTTTTTCACCATCATAGAGCCTGCTTATATAGGTTAAGAAAAGCTTAACCTCTTGAGTTATATTTAGAACAAGTTGAGGAATTCCCTCCTTGGATCAGGGATCTTCTGATGGAACCAAGAATTCGAATGCAACTACCTTATAAACTTGAGAGATCCTCCCCTTATTCTCCTCAACGGGCCAACTACTACCTCAGATTAGACAACGCTCCCTCAAAAGGGGCATCAAATCGCTATAGCGCTCCCTAGGAAGCTTAAGGGGGGTGCCAGTGCTCCAAGGATGGATAACGCTCCTTTTGAGGGGTAAATGAGCGTTATAACACTTCCTGAGGCCTTATAGGGGAGCTCCAGCGCTCCTAAGGCTGATGTAGGGGAGCGCTCACCCTCAAAACCTTTGTTTAAGAGCTCTTCTCAGGTGATAAAAGTTCCTTGACTTCAGTTAATCATTTTTCTTCCTCCAAATCAAGTGTATGAGATGTCTTAAGTCCCTCCTTAGTGTCATTGTTATGGCAGTATGCTTGAATAATATTTGCGACACTTGTGAACAACTTGCGACACTTGCGAAAGTTGTAAGGAACACGTGACACTTACGACACTTATCGAAGTGAGCAATATTGAGGTGTAATAGATTGCCCCCCAAAGTATGAAGTTAGAAGATGCGAACTGATAACTGAAATGATTTGTATATGCTCAAGAAAGGGTATAGACTCGGGAGAACCTAACGGAAGCTGCACAAAAACATCCAACAAATATCATGACATATTTCAAAACCCAAGGCAGGCATACCTATGCTTGGGTGATCAAGACTTGTAAGATATGGCCGCCATAAAATACACTGCGGATCCATAATTGTATTGATGAGAAGGTATAGCCACCGAAGATACAATGTGGATCTATACTCTGATGAATCGAATTGATCGTAGCCACGAAGAATACACAGTGGATCTATGGGATGACAAGACATAGCCACGACCAATACAAAGTGGATCTATGTAACAGTGTATGTGTCATTTGTCTAATAGAAACTCCTTCGCAACTTGGGAAAAGCATATATCAAAGTGATTACTCAACCCAGGGTCTTCTTACCGATCCCAATGCGGTACGATTCTAACCATGTGAATAGATGTCCTGATGTCGAACATGGCAGAAACCACTTGATTACCAGTCAATGGTGTGAACCGTTAACAAGTGCGAGGGAGATCACCATTAATGTCAATGATTCCCAAGGTACCCTAGTACATTCCAACAAATGTGAATAGATGAGCTGAGGTCGAACATCCATAGAATCATTAGATCAGAGGTCAATGATGTAAACCTACTGACGAATGTGAGGAGGCCTGTCATTGAGGCATGTAGGTCCCAAAGTACTAACTGGTTTCTAAGCCTGATTCCCGGATAATGTGTTGAAGTCGATAGGAATAGACTCGTCGAGGGAGGGCCTTGATGTATCCCCCATCAACGACATGAAACGGATATGGAGATGTAATTGGTAGATCAAATGGACATGGACCGACACAGGTTTTGAGGCAAGATATTTGGGATGGCTGACTCTAGAGGAGGATACTTCCCGTGAACACTGAGGCACAACAACAAAACATGACCTGGACCAAAACTATGCAGCGGATACTATGACTTGCATCGGGTGACCCAAAGGAGTGAAAGGAACTCAAAGGATTGGCTCAGTGCAGAGGTTCAGTGGGTTATGATGCGTGTGAATGACAAAGTGCCATGTTCAAGGGCGACTCTAAGAATTGCTGGATAATGTTCTCAAGAGACTGCTTGACTTGCTCCTTTCAATTTTTTCCCCCATCTAGATGGACGAGTACCTCTTTTTTATTTAATGAGCTCAAGGAGGATAACGCATGCTCCATATAACTCACCTTTAGTAAGTTCCTCTTCCTTTGTTTAACGAACTGGAAGAAGTAAGGGTTCGATCCCATATGGGCGTGTCGATGTATGTTTTAACGAGTCCAAAGACAGGAAACTTGAAGGTTTTTTGGGATTATAGAGTTTGTAAAAACACTTAAAAGAGAACTCTCTCAGTTCCTTTTTCGTACAGTAGTCTAATGAGACCAAAAAAGAGATAAACTATCGCTCGAAAGATGCCCTTTCTGACCTTTTAACGAGTGTGAAAGGAAGCAAGGTCACTCGACAATCTTTTCATATTTAGAGAGTCTGAAAAGGGTTTAAAGATGACTCCGAGGCGGTTCCTTTTTCGTGTGTTCGTGTATTTGTACGTGTCAGAAAAAGAGATAAAAGTTTACCCGGTTTCATTCTCATGTTTTCGAGCTCGAGAACGAACTAAGACTATGCTCATAAGCACGACAAGGTAAATAATCTGTCAGGACTGCCAGGAAACCTGCGATGCCAAAACTACAAACCAGGGGTTTAGTGAAGCCATTACATTGTTAGAGAAACCCATAAATGACTATACCTTATAAAAAATGGAAAGTTATAAATAACAATACAATGAAAATTCCATTTACCATTTCATTTTTCACAAGGATTTTGGAGTAGTGGAGATTCTCATTTTGAGGTGGATCTTGTTTTGTTTGCTTCCAGAGCTACGGTTGACCGTTTCACTTGCCGTTTGGACTAGGTAGATCTTCATCTCTCCTTATTTCAATTGCATGGTTTAATATTTATTTTCATAGCATCATTTATTAAATACGGAGCCCTAAGTTGCCCCAAATAGACCAAATCGGCCTCTTTAAAAAATGATGGAAAAAGGGGATTCCTTTTGCAAAAAAGTTCTAGAAGAGGATGGCTAAGATGCCAACGCCTCAATATTTAATTGGATGGGTCATTTTTTGGCAAGGAATCCATGAGAAAACCCCCACGTATGCCCAAGAAGCCATAAAGAAACCATTTTCCTTTAAAAACGTTTCATTGTTATATGATGGATGTTAAATGGCTAAGAGAGGGCGTGGTGATTGTAAAAGAGAGTGTGGTCACTTTAAATGATGTGGGCATTTAGATTTCATATTTTAACTTGATTTTAAAAATTGCCAAAATTGCCAAAACATTGAAATAATGAATTTTTTTATTCTTTTGTTTTGTAGGTAACTTCGGCGACCATGATCAAGTGGAAAGAAAGAGAACATGAGATGGATGACTTAGCTGCCTTGCGGAGTCCCCACATATGGGCCACATTACGAGCTTGTGGTTTAATAAAATTCTTCTAGTTGCAAAAAATGAATAAAGAGATTTTATTGCTTGAGCATATGATCGGCCTATGGGATGTTGCAGAACAAGGATTCCAGATTGGCAAACAACTTCTAACCATCGAGTTAGAAGACATGTATTTCTTGACTGGCCTCTCGAAAAGAGGGGTCCCCATATATTTTTCCGGGCAGAGGGTGCTACCTGAGCAAGTGGACGTGTATCTGACACGCCACTGTATCCCAGGAGCAAGACTGGTAGGGGGTAGAATCCCTATCAAGGATATCCGAGAGCTACCCCTCCGGTCTATATTGTTTTCCATCATGAGCGTGATGGGTAGTACTAGGGAACATCTGACATCAAGATCGCAGGTGGCTTATGGTGTTCAGTGTTTGGAACCAACACTGTTCAACTGGAGTGCAGGGTTCCTTCGAAATGTGAAGGAACAGATTTCACGGTGTCGGACGGGACAGAAACAGTTTGGTTATGGCTCTTTTCTGGTCTCATTTTTCCTGGAGCGCATCCCCCAGATGCAGCCTCAGATAGCACTGGTGGTGCGACCAGTGGATGAACAAAGGATGGAGAGGTTGACCAGCCTGTCTCCGAGACTAGTAGCGGAGTCAGAGTTCCGTTTCACTGGCGATTTCTTTGCTTGGCTGAGACGACAGTATCTCTGGATAGAGGACTTCCCATATGCTGAGGTAGATTTCCGCGGGAGCATGGATTTGATTTTACCCACGGGGGAAGACTGGGATGTGTCAGGTAAGAGACTGAGCCATACCTTGTCTAGATTTTGTTTTTTGAGTTTTTGTTGTATATATATTTTTTGGGGTATGTAGAAGAGTTTTTTAACAGATGTATTGTTTTCACCATGCAGACAAGGGAGCAATGTGCCCGGCCGATATACCGATACCAGGATGTCGTGGGGGCGTCCCGGTTGCAGTAGATCTGGTAGTACCAGTGATAGGTCTCCGAGAGGTTGAAAGAAACCTCCAAGGCCTCATGATGGGCATTCCTCCTCTACGGAGGAGAGAAGTGCCTTTACATCTGCAGAGGCACACTGTGGGAGTACCAGAGAATATCAATTCTCTGTTGAGGCGTGTAGTGCAAGCGGTGATGTGTTACTCGCAGCACAATGTAGTGCGGGGAGATTAGAGTCTCTCTGGTGATCGTTTTTTGTATGTCTTGTCAGGCGATGTTGTAGGGGTTTAGAGACCCGACATTTTTCTCTTCTACATGATTTTTGATGTAATCCAAACATTCCAGTCATGCCATATATATATATATATATATATATATACAGTTTCGAGTTTTTACAGTGCCAATGATTTGTACATGATGATGTCTTGTGATGTGTTTTAATTTACATGTAATGTTCAATTTTGCTTTCCTTAAATCTTATATGTGGGTGAGATACCAATCCATGANATCTTATACGTGGGTGAGATACCAATCCATGATGTAATTAGCTAACGAATCCGAAACACTATTAAGTTCTCTTGGAATGTGTCTATATTCAATGTAATCGAACATTTGTTCAAGACGACGAACTTGTAGGTGGAGACGTAGCAGGATAGGACTACGGATAGCGTAGATACGGTTGAGTTGATAGACCATGAGTTGGGAGTCTAAGTAAACAATGATACGAGAGATACCTAGGGAGGAGGCTTGGGTCAACAGCCAATGACAGCATGATATTCTACCATGTTGTTGGTTGCTGGTCCTAAGCAGATACCTTCTGAACTCACCACCTCGTCAAATTGGTAAATAACCCATGCTGTCGAAGCAATGTTCTGGGTCTGTCGACTAGCGCCATCTGCAAACCCAAAAAAGATAGGAAAGGAAGACGTCATCTGTGCATGAAGACACAAGCACAGTCATGAGTGGCAATGGTAAAGGCTCAAGCACGCGAAAGAAATAGAAACACCAAACTAAAATACAATAATGTACAAAGTACAGATGCTAGGTGATCTAGGCATAGTACTTTTTAAGGGAAAGCCCGTTTCGGGGCTCTCCCAGGGAAATTCCATCATGATCTACTAATTCGTAGGCGCGTCTATGTAGGACATGCTTCACGATGTAAGGATTGTGCCATAGAGGTTCTAACTTTCCTGTCCCTAATTTATTGTGAGCTTGGTCATAAATGAGGAATAAGTCTCCTTCTGCAAAAGTCCGAGGGTGGAAAGATTTGTCGTATTGACTCTTAATTTGTTTCTGATGTGGCTCATTAATGAGAGCAACATCATGAAATGTTTCATCCAGCTTGGATAGATACAAGAATTGTTCTTCTTCAGCAAAAGTATGGGGCAGGAGTTCTACTTTCAGTTTGAATGATGGAATCTCACAATCGATTGGTAGAATCGCTTCAATGCCATACACCAACTGGAAAGGTGTGAGTCCAATTGAGGTTTTCACAAAGGTGCGATAAGCCTAGAGAGCAGAGAAAAGTTGTAGATGCCACGATGTCTTGTTTTCCCCTACCATGCGTTGGATCATGGTTTTCAGGACTTTGTTGATGGCTTCAACTTGTCCATTGACCTGAGGGTAGTAAGGAGATGAGTTTTCATGGCGAAAACCCAATTTGACATGTAACTCGCTCATCATCTGGTTCTTGAAGTGTGCACCATGATCAGTGACAATGGCACATGGTACACCAAAATGAGTTACGATATGGTTGAAAAGAAACAGAGCTACAGTACGACCATCGTTTAGGAAGGTAGGCATAGCCTCAGCCCATTTGGTGAAGTAGTCGACGACGACAATGATATAACCATGCCCCTCGGTTGAGGTAGGCTTACACTGCATGAAATCGATGCCCCACTTGGCAAAGGGGACGATGGCGATAATGGGGTGCAACGCAGTAGGGCGGGTGCGTGCCTTCTTGTTAAAGACTTGGCAGGGTGGTCATTTTTTGACGGCATTGATGAAATCTTTGAAAATCGAGGGCCAAAAGTAGCCAGCACGTAAGATTTTTTGGGCCGTGGCTAGTCTAGAAATGTGACCACCACAGGTGCCAAGGTGAAAATTGTTCAAAACACGTTCAGCCTCCTCATGAATCAGACATCTTCGAAGGATGGTGCCAATACCACGGTGATACAAGGTGTCACCGATGATGAGATAACGACGAGAGTGGTGACGAATGCATCGACGCTCTTTGCGAGAAATGTTGGGCTGAAAACATTGGGTTTGAAGGTAGAGGAGAATGTCTCCGTACCAAGGATCAGAGGTGTTGATGAGGAAGAGAGATTCATCGGGGAGAGAATATCTAGGTCCAATGTTTTCATCGGCATGAGGGAGAGCACAGATAAGCTTTGCAAACACTAGGGATTTGGCCTTCATAAATTCAAGATCGAATTACTGAAGAATAACGATCCATTTAGAATATTCTCCCCCAAGTACTTGACGTGTCAAGACGTGGCATATGGGGTTGGAGTCCGCGATCACCGTGGTGGTGCGTAATAAGATGTAATGACAGAATCTCTGGACAGCGATGACGGTTGCCAGAGCTAGTTTCTCGACATGTGAATATCGGAGTTTGGGTCCAGATAGACTCTTGCTCAGGTAATAAATCACATGTTCTTCGTCGTTGGGGTCCTCTTGAACTAACACCATCGCAATAGTGGAAGTGGAGGCGGCCAAGTAAAGGATATAGTCCTTTGTATACTCTGAAGGGTGTAACAAAGGTGCGTGGATCAAAGCGTTCTTGAGAGCATCAAACGACCATTGGGCGGTGTCATCCCGGATGAAATGGGTGTTCTTTTGCAGTAACCGCATGAATCCTTTAGTTATCTTGGCGTAGTTGCAGATGAAACGACGAAGGAAGTTTGCTTTGCCTTGCAAACTTTGGAGTTGGGTTAAATTGGTAGGTGGGGGTAAGGCTAGAATGGCCTTAATCTTTAAGGGATCCACCCTGATCCCATATTTGGAGACAATGAAACCAAGGAGTCGACCAGATTCGACAACAAAAATGCACTTGTGTGGGTTCAAGCGAATACGGTAGAACCGACATCGAAGAAAAATCGCTCGTAAGTGTTCAATGTGATCGGATCGATTGGATGAGTGGGTGGGTAAATCATCGAGGTAAGGCTCTGCGATATGCTTGATATCG
Source organism: Picea mariana (assembly GCA_032191745.1). Taxonomy (NCBI): domain Eukaryota; kingdom Viridiplantae; phylum Streptophyta; class Pinopsida; order Pinales; family Pinaceae; genus Picea; species Picea mariana. The sequence continues at coordinate 36,427 of JASDQU010241688.1, read as the reverse complement.
TGGAAAGCGTACAACATGGCCCGCTGGAAGTAGCACTAGCATTTTTGAGGCCAAATGGTAACTTTCGATAGGCGAAAATCCCCCATGGGTAGACAAAGGTTGTTTTATGTTGATCAATAGGTAAGATTTCAATCTGGTTATACCCAGAAAATCCATCCATGAAAGAGAAGATTACGCTCCCTATTCAATTATCGATGATTTGGTCGATGAAGGGCATAGGGTAGTTTTCCTTCGGACAAGCTTTGTTGAGATATCGATAGTCAACACAAACACGGATGGTCCATTGTTTTTTGGCAACTGGAACAAGGTTGGAGACCCATTCTGTCAAAGGGACGAGGTAGATAAAGCCAGATTTTAGAAGTTTTTCAACTTATGCCTTTATAGCTGCGATTTTCTTGGGATGAATCGGGTGAAGCTTTTGTTGAACAGGTTTTGCATAAAGGTAGGTTTTGATTTCGTGTATGAGGATGGAAGGGTCGATCCCTGGCATTTCCTCGTAGCTCCATGTGAAAACATCGCGAAATTCCTTAAACAAAGCGGTGTAAGAGACCACTTCTTCGGGTGTGCAATTAGCACCAAGGTTAATGTTTTCCACGACACCTTCTTTGATCGAAATGTCAATAACGATTGTAGTAGAGATGTTACCCATGTTCCCCTCAGAAAGAGTATCTTGTGTGAGGATAGGAGATTGTGGAGCATCGGTAACATCGGGAGGGAAGATAGAGTGTATGTCTTGATGAATTTCTTCCAAAGGTGGAAGAAAAGAGGATTGATGATGGTTATCATCCCAAGGCAGGTCGTCAATGCTAAGCATTTCCATAATAGATTCATTAGAAGGAAAAATTTGGGAAATGTAATCGACGACAGACGACAGGGAATCCAACCATGAGGGCACCGAGTAGGAATTCGGTGCCAATAAATGTGAATTGTTCGAAGAGGGAGAGGCAGATTGAATAGATATGTATGTGGCCTTGGCTGGGCTAAGTGGCATAGTGTCACCAAGCCCATCGAATTCCAGAGGACTAGGTACAATCCAATGGTCAGATGATTCCAAGGATTGATAAGGCATAGTCGAGATCATATTGATGGGAGAAATATGATGTGCGGTAGGTGGAAGTGGTGTAGGGAAAGTACCCATAAGGCTAGAATCTTTCAATAAACCAACACCAACACTTTCATACGTAACTGGGTGGTCTCCCAAAAAGGGAATGTTGTTGGTGGCAGAGATGCGAGCGTCGGGAGTGAAGAAATCAAGTTGATCAATAGTGACAATTTTGCCTTGATGGGGGAATTGTATACATCGAAACATTGACGAGGCGATGGCAGTCATAGCATAGAACCAACTTCTTCCGAGTAGTAGGTTGTAATCGAGGGGAGCATCGACCACCTCGACATCAACGGTAACAGTTTTGCCGCCCAACTGAACGGCCAAGGATTGTAATACTCCGTGAGGATGAAAACCTCGTCCATCGAAATCGCATAACATCGTAGGGGATTTGTTAAGGGCAGGTGATTTTAAGCCTTTCCAACAAGCTAAGGACATGACACAAGTGGAGGCTCCCTCATTTAAGATAGTTCAGTGGATTTGTTGATTGTGAACAACAACATCGATTTGAAAAGCTAACTGGTGGGAGAGTCGCGGTTGATGATCGTCTAGATTAAATGTGAGGTTGTTTGATGACTCAGGATCAAAAGCATCGATAATAGCTAAGAGAATTCTATGTTGGCTGGGACAGTGTTGTAGAACTTCCAAGGCGGACATAGCACACGGTGCTTGGGCCAAATATTCTACAATGTTGTAGTTTTGGGCAGCCCGTGAATTAGGATTGAAGGTAGATTTCCAGATGGTGCTTTTAGGAGGGCGTAATATGGAGTTAAATGAAGGTTTCTCAATATAAAGCGGCCCAAATGGAAGGCTAGCAGAGGGAGGACTAACGGAAGATGGTAACGGGTCCAGTGCGGAACCATTAGTAGTCTTCAGTTTATCAAGTTTAACTGGTGTGTCATATGTCACAGAGTGAGTGGTCAGATTAACCCCGTTAAACATGTAAATGTGGGAACTTGTCAAGGCCTCATCATGGGATTGGTTGGAACTGCCCCCTGCGGTGGGGGTTTGAGCAACCAAAGATTGTTGTTGTGGAAAAGGCTGAGTAAGCACAACGGGTTGTGAATTTCCCTTGAAAAGTTTGGCCACTTCATCACGATGTGGACAATCTCGAGTGTAGTGATCGTCACCACAAATGAGACATGGGAATTTCAGTTTTCGTTGTGGTTGTTTTCCGGCAGCAGGGGTTTGTGGTTGATTTTTTGGTTGTTCGTTGTTATTGTTTTTCTTTGGTTTATTTCTTGCTTTCTTCTTTCCCCTAGGTTGTTGTGAAGGGGTTGATTGGACTACATTCACCTTAGAGACCTGAGTCTGAGGGGGGTTAGAAGAGGGTGCAGTCAGGCTAGGAGCAGTCGTCGAAGCGGGCCACTGAATTGTTCCAGTCGACTGGGTAGTAGATTGGGTTTTGACGGAGCCAATAACTCCATCCGTGTGGGAAGCAGATGATGGTTTGGATGGATTGTTAATGGCATGGGTAGCATTCGGTATCATCTCATACAGAGTACCGGATTATGAATAGACTAAGTCTAAGTATTGAGCTCGGGCAATGGCTTCTTCCTCGGTGACTACACCACCCATGACAACATCACGAGCAATCTAGGGTAACAATGATTTAGTGAACCATTCCGCTAACAATTGGTTGGGAATGACCGCTTTGATTAGCCTTGGTCGTCGTCTCCATTCATGAATATGATCGGAGATATGTACGGAAGTTGTTTGATGAAGGGAGGTTAATAGTTCAGTACCCGTCTCGTATCGAATGGGCAGTTGGAAGTGTGTGAGGAAAGACATGGCAAGGGAGTTGAAATCGTGAAAAGATGTGCATGGTAGTTCAATATACCATTTCACCGTGGAACCCGTAAGCATTCATTGGAAAATACACAAACGTATAGAATCGTCCATGAGTGAGTTGGATGAACACCACAAATAGAAAGTCATCACATGGTTGTTTGGGTCTTCTCCGGACTTTCCGTTGAATTTTGGGATATCAGAAGGAAGTTTAGCTGGAATAGCTGGCCAAACCAGAGAATGATAAATAGGATCATTCATTAACCGAGACAAGTCTGGAAGGTCAAGGGTAGCTAGAAAAGGTAGTTGTCTGTTAACCTGTGGGTAATGCTGGTGTGGCATAGGGACACCAGTAGGGCCAATCACTGGGTTATGCAGATAATTATAACTAGTGGGCCCTCTTGTATGAGGTTGGTGTTGACCAGAGTACACAGGATTTGAGGCGTTTTGAGAAGAATGTGTGAGCGGAGGATAACTGTATGGGTTTTGAGGGTTATAGGTTGGGTTTGGAATTTGTCCATAAAGAGGTTGTTCCAAAGTCTGAGAATTGTGTCCTGCCGAGAACCGTGGGTTTCCTAGAAAAGGGACGTTCCACGGATTGGGTGTGGCAGACACATTTTGTCCATATGGTTGATGGTAGACTCCGGATTGAGGCTTCCCCCCGAATGGAGTTTGTCCTCCGGTGGGAGGATTCCCCCCAACTTGAGGGAGAGTTCCCGGAATTTGAGAACCAGACGTAAATGACTGATTGGTGCCGTCGAGCAGATTATGACCACCAAGACTGGTCCCTCTGGGTTGTTGGATAGGTATAGAACTTCCCGGCATAACTTGGGTAGTAGTGGCATTGGTAAAGTTTAGGGCTCTATACCCAAAAGGGATCGTAGGCCTTGGTGTTATAGGTGTGCCAATCACAGCTTGGTTGACCACTGCATTACCGGCGAGAATAGTTGGAATGTGAGGGACCATTGTAGAATGGGCCATCTAGAGGGGAAGAGTGGACCTTGGGCCAATGGACGGTATGTTCAGATCAACGGATGATGTGGCCGTAAAAATGGTAGTACCGGTAAAGTGGTTTAGAGGTATGGTGTAGGAGATGGGTGCGTCGACACCTTCCCCTGTTCCATAAAGATCTCACACCATGCGCGGTGGACTCCGAACAATGTCTATGGTCCAAAAGGGGTCATCGGCCAAAGGGTTTGGATGGGACCCAGTCGGAATGTCAGAAGGATTGATGACGACAAATTCACCAGTCGAATTCAGTTGGAGGACATGTCGTTCATATCCCTCCGGAATGCGGAAAGATTCTGGAGACTCTGAAACAATTTGAAAATTCTCTAAAGGAGTAGGAACTTCTTCTTAGGAAGTTGTAGTGTCTTGAACCTCGCTCTGTTGAGGATATTCCTCCGTAGAATGAGGGGATAAAGGGGTGTTTCCTTTCATATTTTCTGGAGGAAGTCCCTGTAGCCTCCGCGAATGGTGTGGAGGGTCGATGTTGGCGAAAAAGAGTTGGTGAAAGAGATATATGGCCAACTACCAAGAAGAAACAACATGCGCTAATAGAATCTAAGAATCACAACCAAGCAAACAGGACCTTCTCTCAATGACCGTACTAGTTGGTGATGAAATCCAACGTCGTGTGATCAAGTCAAGAAGGGGCGGGGATAGGGTGGAACAGTTACAATGGCGACCTGCTTAACGGACTTACGCCTTGGTGCAAGCTTCCATGCAGTAATTCTGGATTTACCCTCCAAGGAGCCCGAGTGAGTTTGACCAATGTCTACTCCAGGTACAGTGAGACTTCCCTTCACTGTCACCTTGTGTAAGACCCTAAAGATTATGGCCACTAAGGTTACCAATTCGCAGTCAGCCCCTAGGCGGGAACAATCAACAGTCTGATCCGAACGTACAGGCAGGGTATCGAGCCCGAAATCAACTAAAAGGATTCCACGCAGTAATTGTGGATTTACCTTTAAGCAATCCCCATAATACAATCTGACCACCACAATCAGTTAAACCACGGAGGGTTAGTCCCCGTAGCTCACCCGAATGCGACCTCGTGCGTAACCCCTGTGTGAGAGGGGGATCCCAGGCAAACTTATACAATAATTGGATTTGACTCTCCCTAACTTAGGATGCTACTGTTTGTTTTGGAAACTTTGGAGAGTTATTCTCATAGACTAATCCAAAGTACTAAGCCTAGTCTACTGTTGGTGGAGGACCCTAGAAAAGAAAAAGTTCTAGATAGTTTTTAATTAGTGTTCATTTTATAGTTGTTCTTTACTCAAAAGGGGTGCATGGAAGTGAAAACAGATGGAATTATGACTCAGTGATCCGTCAGGATTTTTCGAATGACTTATGGTTGAGTTTTTTTATTTGCATGCATTAATTAACCATTGAGAAACTTAACGAAAGAACGAGAAAAGAAAAGGAATTATACAACCATTTGCATATATGTAGATCTGAAATGCAATGAAAAATAGCAAACCATAATACGCAGGTTGATAACGAAGTTCAGCACAACTTTGCCTACGTCTCCGGGCCTTTTCTCTGTGGGGGAGGCTTCTTTATTTCTGTTCTAAAGCTCAATAGTACATCATTGTCATGCCAAATGGCTACAAGACTGATCTGGTCATGTTCGCCTAGATCTCTGGAACCATGCACAAAAAACGGCACGTGAAACGGATGTCCAGAGCTCTCAGAAATGGTCCGACAACATCTCCTCCTCAACGACTTCTCTGCCTCAAAATGGCTTTGTCTTGGCTTCTCCTCAGCATCTCTGCTCTGAATGCTCTCCAAAGCTGTCCCCATGGCCTCAAAATGGCCTTGGTTAAATAGTTGGGAAGTTGGTTATCCATCTCCAACTTCCTCCATGAATTTAGGCTCTAAAAATGTCTAATAACCCCCAAAAATGGATAAAAATCATTAACAATGGGTTAATTACATTAGAATTAGCAAAAGTGGTTGAAAAACCCACTTTGCAACTATATATTATAGTTATATAGGGCTTATCCCCATTCCTCCGGGCGCGCGCACCTTTTGGGTGGTCACATGACTTCATGTGGCCACGCGCTAGCCCTTGGGCTATGCGCGGGCCACCCCTCTAGCTCCTGGTCGCATTGGTGGAAAGGCACATGGCCATGGCTTTTGGTTTAAACTCCATTTCAAACCGTTTCAAAACAAATTGCCGCGCTAACATTTGGAACCGTTATAACCGCGCCCAAAACACGGTCATATGCTGGAGGGTGCGCCCATAACCGTGGGCTAACGAACTGTTCCACGCGCTATGCGCCTGCGCTTCTGGTCCCGTGGCTATGGTTATATGAATGTCGAGGGCTGGGGCTTAGGCCCTGGCCCTTTTCCCACCGAACCAAACTCCAACCAAACACAAATACGTTTTCGCCTAATTACATAACAAGGCACATACATTGGTCTATTGGTCGGAGTGTTGTTGTGAAGGTGCTGGCAGTGGGGAGGTCCGGGGTTCGAATCCCCCGGACTCCATAAACTTTTGACATAGACCATATTGACCAAAATTGGGGTGCCACATGGCAACTCGTGATTGGGCCACGTGGCACCCTTACATCTAACCGATGCATGCCACGTGTCGACTGATGATTCATCCACGTCAACCAACCAGGATATGTCACGTGTCCATCGTTGATTCGCCCACATCATCTGCCACGTCAACTCACCGTATGGTCCAGTCATCATGCCACATCAGCTGTTGATGTCACTCGTGCCACGTGTCAACCTTTCAGTGGTGACATGTGTCACCTCGGGATTGGTCCAGCCGTACACCAAAAATGCCAAATTTGCCTGGCACGTGTCATTGCTTGAGGCTGCCACATGTCCTGTATGAACCTGCCACATGTTGTCTCTTGGTGCTACCACGTGTCCTGTACAGACCTGCCACGTTTCATCGTACGTACATGCCACGTGTCCTGTACGGACTGTACAGACTGCACAGTGAGCAAAATTTTGCCTGTTTGACTTTTCGGACAGAATGCGATATCTTCTCCATACAGACTCCGTTTGACAAAGTAAATATACCACCGAAATTAGGAAGACGAGACAGACACAATGGTGTTGGTTTCGTTGGATTCCGAGCACTTTCATTTTTGAGCATTTTTCAAGCCCTGACAGGCTTCTGAATTCGATTTCGGATCACTCAGTCCCAAAAATGCATCAAAGATGATAAGCAGTCATTTTTTTTTGATGAACACCTATCTAAGGGAGAGAGAGAGAGTTATTTTCGCTAACAAGCACTAATAAGGAATGTCCTCAAACAAATTTTCTTCAATCAAATCCTGATGTGATGCTAAAACTTTTGAGATACCTTCTAACATGCATAATCAATCGTGAAGATGCATTTTTATTGTTTGCATATGAATAATGATTAATTCAAAACAATGCTTGTCTTGCTAATCACCTTTTTGGATGAATGAAAATCAGACCAATACAAGCAAGAATCATACAAACAATACACCCTCTCGTTGTGATCAAAACAAGAAGCGAAAGAAAAGAAACAATCAAAGAGAAATCAAACTTCACACCAAAAGAAATTTCGAAGAGCAATGATCTTAACTAAAACCAAACGAAAAGATCTATAGGCCTTTGATGACTTTCACCAGAGTTTTTTACTCAATCGAAAAAAAGAGAGAAAGACAATGCATGGGTTTCAAGCTCCAAATGACAGAAAAAAACTCAACAACAATAGTGAAGAAGGCTACAAAATCCAAACAAAAATATGTTTGTTCTTCAAAAAGGACAGATGTCAAAGCTGGAAAGGAAGAAGGATTGATTCACAAGGTGACCCAGCAAGAGAAACACAGAGGTAAAACCCTGAAAAAGCAATTCTGGAAGGTTTATTGGCCAAAGGAGGGCTGGCGCTCTGTTTCCAAAGGCAAGGAGCATTATAGCACTCTGTGTAAGGCACTCAGGGAGCGTTGGCTCTCTGTTAACACAGGGACAGGGGCGCCAGGTTCAAAAAGCTCCAAAAAGTGTCAAAAATCCAAAAATTGTAGTCCAGTTTCGATAATTAGGCCGAGTGTGATGGGGTAGGGAGTCAATCAGCTCATGAAACCAATCAAAAGAGGAGTGAACCAGATCTGAAATGATCAAGGGGTAAAACAAGGTCTATGAGGAGAAATCAAAACAAGAAGTTTCGATTTGAAGGGTCCCCAGCGGAGTCGCCAGTTTCTGTTGTAGGAAAATCTCCCTACGGACAGGTAGATTGCCTCAAAGAGCTAGACCCTACTCTAATATAGAAAGTTCTTAACATGGACACTCACTTCCTTTCAAATCCATACAAACTAATACATGAGAAGGAAGGAGAATAACAGTACCTCTTTATCGACGTTTGTCCCTACACGCTCCGAACCGAGCTCCAAACTCTCGCTCCTCGCTGAGTCCTGTAGACAAACAAAGTACGACCACTTCCTACTCTATTGATATTAGCTTGAAAATAGATCTATCTATCAATGATAATTTCATGTAAGATCAGACACAAACTAGAAAGAAACAGGCCAAGCGTGTCATATTAATGAGAATAACGACAGCAGTACTTACAATCGTAGATGTGAATGCGACAACTTCATCAAGTCCCCTTTGTCTAACCCTTGCTTGAAAGATCCACAACCTGGATGATAGCATCTTCACTATTCACTCTCCTTTGACTGACTGTATGTTTCCTATGAGATCATAGGTTTCATGCTAGCAATTCTTCCCCCTTTTCACCATCATAGAGCCTGCTTATATAGGTTAAGAGAAGCTTAACCTCTTGAGTTATCTCTAGAACAAGTTGAGGAATTCCCTCCTTGGATCAAGGATCTTCTGATGGAACCAAGAATTAAAATGCAACTGGCTTCTAAACTTGAGAGATCCTCCCCTTATTCTCCTCAACGGGCCAACTACTGCCTCAGATTAGACAACGCTCCCTCAAAAAGGGCATCAGAGCGCTATAGCGCTCCCTAGGAAGCTTGAGGGGGGCGTCAGCGCTCCAAGGATGGATAGTGCTCCTTCTGAGGGGCAAATGAGCGTTATAACTCTTCCTGAGGCCTTATAGGGGAGCGTCAGCACTCCTAAGTCTGATGTAGGGGAGCGCTCACCCTCAAAACCTTTGTTTAAGAGCTCTTCTCAGGTGATAAAAGTTCCTTGACTTCAGTTAATCTTTTTTCCTCCTCCAAATCAAGTGTATGAAATGTCTTAAGTGCCTCCTTAGTGTTGTTGTTATGGCAGTATGCTTGTATAATATTTGCGACACTTGCAAAAGTTGTAAGAAACATGTGACACTTACGACACTTATCGAAGTGAGCAATATTGAGGTGTAACAATGTCCACCGAATGAAATTAACATGGTCATGGATTGAGACAGGGGCGAAGAGCCAATGGATTTCGAACAGCCTAAATACATCATGGATGTCGAAGCACCTTCATCAATTATAGTACGTTTGATGTTAACATTTGTATACTCCACATGGATTTGAAAGGTCACATGGTAAGGTAAGTGAGGATTAACGTTTGTGACACAAACTTGATTAATTTTGAGCCACATGGGTCTAGATCTCCTTACGCAGATAGTAAGGCATCCTTCTATGAAAGACATTTATGGAGCACCTCCAAAGCCAAAATTATGCATGGGGTTTGGCCCAAATCCTCAACAATCGAGTAATTTTGGGTGGCTCTGGCATTAGGATTGTGGGAAGAGCGCTTATGGACTCCTTTTGGAATACAAGGAGGAGGTTATAACTTATCAATATGCAAAGGTGTTTCCAGAGGAGGAGGAGGATCTATACCTAAAACAATATGTTAAGAATCGTAATCATGAGATCGAGTGTCTATATCAATATGAGATTTAACCATATTGACACATAGGTGGCCACCATCATGTGCCAAGGGGTTTTGACTACCACTCAATTCATTTATGGTGTTAGAGGTCCCTAAGGCCATATTTTGGTTATGTGGAAATGGGTTGGTCAACATGGCAGGTGGCTGCATTATGAGCCTCGAGGCTTTCTTAATTTTGGGGCACAAGTGGGTAAGGTGATCATATTTACAAATTTTATAGGGAAAATTCACCTTCCTCTTTTATTTCTTTCCCTCACCAGCATTACTATTCGAATTACGATTATTATTGACATCCTTGGCTTTATTATTTTTATTATTCTTCCCACCCTTACGATTATTACCTCGTCCTTTCCTCTTGTTCCCTTCGGGTTTTTGGCTACCATTTGGGTTCGATGAAAACTGTACAGAATGCACATCCTCTGACTGGGTGGTGGAGGATGAAGTCATAGCTTGTCCTAATATATACTGGCTAAGAGACAAATCTTTTAGTTGGTTCATCACCAGGTCTATAGTCTTATCATTTGTGAAGCCTATGATTTCGTCAACATGAGGCCCATGATTTTTTCTAGGATTTTGATTTGACCACGATGCGTCAGGGATAATTTTGTAAATCATCCCAATTGGAGCATATATAAGGTCCAACTATTGATATTTAAAGATGACTTCTTCCTCATATGTCACTTTGGATGTAGAAGCATCCTTGGAAATGTAAGGAAACAAATACTTGAGGAACCATTCCAACAGAAACTCTAGAGGAATGTAGGGTTTAATCAACCTCTTCTGTCTACGCCACTATTGGATATGATCAAAAATGTGGGTGGATTTATCTTGTCAAAGAGTTGATAAAATTTCTAGGCCGACATCGTAACGAATCGATAATTGGAAATGATTGAGAAAAATCAAGACCATCTAACTGAAAGTTCTGTAGGTTCCCCCAAGTAGCTCAATGTACCACTTTGCGGCGACCCCTGTGAGTGTGAGTTGAAATAGCCTCAAACAAATAGAGTTGTCATTAAGGGATTTAGATGAGCACCATAGGTGAAAGGTAGTCACATGATCACCATTCTTTCCTTCAAAATTTGGAATGTCAGAAGGAAGCTTGGTGGGGACGAGGGGCCATGATGGATCGTGGCGCATAGGATCATTCATCAATTTTGACAAGTATGGAAAATTTAACGTGGCCATAAAATGGAGTCAGGGTTGCGACGTATGAGCCCATGCTCCCACAAAAGATTGGTTTTGAGAGATCATGGGCCAACCAGGGTTCTTTTATATACTATGGCCCTAGACAGTAGGATAATATCCTCCTCCTAAATGATTCATAAAAGGTTGTAATGGAATCATTACCGAAGAATTCTCTTGCGAAGATAAAGCGACATTATAAGGATTACTCATATGAGGATATATGTTTACCCCAGATGAAGGAATTTTGTGTATTGGGTTGCACATACTCTAAAAATAACTCTCTCTAGATGAAATACTAGAGGACAGAGGGGGGTTTTCCATAAGAAGAGCGTTTGTAGGAATCGATGTTGTGGAACAAGGAATGATGGATGAAATATAGTAAGTATAAGGACTGCCCATTTGAGCACTCCATCCTGGAAAAGTGAGGCTAGGATTGGGTTCAGAGGAAGGATGATTCCATCCCCCTACCGTATAATATGGTTGAGGGATATGGCCCCCACCAAATGGAAAAGGAGTATAAGGAGGCATCATGCCCCAATACCCAAAACTAAGATTCACATGAGATGTTGAAACAGAGGATGAGAAGTGTGAAGTCAGCTCTGGCATACCATAAGAGAAAGGATTAGAGTCTGAAGGTATTGATTGAGTACTATGATTTGGAATACCATATGGGAATAAAAAAGGATTTTTTCCCATGGGTTGAGCAGAGCTTATGGGTTGGATAACATTAGATGAGGGAGCCTCTAGCATCCAAACCATTGATGACAAGGGAATCGAGGGGACCCCACTAATCATAGAGGATATAGGAGTCAAAGGGCTTCCTGAGAAATTCATATCTAACTTAGTACTCATGGTAGGACAATCAAAATCCTGGGAAGTGGAGATATATGCACCACGCTTATTAATTCTATGCATTTTAGGAGGCAACTTCGGTAAAGGATCAATACGTGGTTGTAACTTCAAAATATGAAGAGACTGGCGAGGAGGTTGTTCTTTCTCCACAATTACTCAGAACCCGAGATACAATAAAAAATCCTAAGGCCAACTAATAATCAAACAACACACTCATAAATAAAGATAAAATACAATGCACACAAACAAGATATGATGGTTGAAAGGGACCTCCCGAGCTAAATTAGGTATGCCTCACCCAGGAGGGGCCTGATACTCCTCAAGAATAGAGTGTAGGTATCCGAATTAGTTATAAGGACCCTCATAGGCTTCACAACGCAGTCAGTCAGATCCCTCCGATGAGGAAATCCTCCATAAATTGTGTGTGTTGTTTGATCCCTATTTGACTCAGGGTACCTACAGAATAACTCATGCAAGCAACCTATGTGGCTACCTATGTCAAGCAACTAGAGTCACCATGATATAACCAATGTGTAGGGGAGAAGTCACAAGTCTGGTCCACTGTATGGGAAGGGTATCAAAGCCCAAAATCTCGAAATCACCTCCTCTCAAGGAGGTAAAGGTACTAGCAAGACCACCAAATATGAATAGAACCCTAGAAATATATCTAACGTTAGGAAGGTATTAGAGAGATATATCTGCAACCAAATTCACACGACCTCGTGCTTAACTCTAGTGTGAGTAGAGCCTCTTGATGTCACTGATTACACAATGGGTTTCACCACTCCCTGTTCAGACACATACGTTGAGTTTTATAGCCTTGGATAATTTTACTAACAAAATCCTATTCCAATGCCCTAGGTCCTACACTTGTTTGTGTACTCTGAAAAACAAAATCATTTCTAATCAATTTTAATTATTCAACGTTAATTTTAATGGCTTATACTTACTCAAAAGGCGCGATCGTGAAACTAATGGTATTATGGCTCACCATATACAAAAATAAGAAAATATAAAAACACTGCTAAGTACTAGTCTTGATTTTCAATGAGATGGTATGCTTCTAAATGATGTTTTTGAAACGCAATATCTACAATTTCAATGAAGTGCAATATTTCCTACTATGCCAAAACTAATGAAATAGTAGCCAAAATTGAAAATGTTATAAGTAAAATGAAAGAAAGAAAATATTTTTGTATTTTCGATATAATGAAAAAGAAAATGCAAGGACTAAATAACAACCTCACAAGTAGGCCTTACTGCAAGCAAAAGGAGACAAGCCAAGCAAGATACCAAGAAGCAACTACCCAGACCAGTATTCAAGGACAAAAAATGATAAAAATGACAAGAAAGGAGTTCGCCCAAAAGATTCACCAATAAAGAGGATTCCTAATAGTCAGAATAAGGACCCAAGAAGTCTTAACAACCAACAAAACTCGCCCAACAAACACCAAACTAAGCCAAAAATACTGAAGAGATAATGCGATTGTTTAGGGAACATAAGCGTATGTACGCGCCCTAAAGAAAGATAGCTCATGTATGTATGTGACTGTCAAGAGAAAACCCACGTATGTCAAAAAAGACACTTCATGGGAAAGGGTTAGGCCAAGAAACTCATATATAATGCAAAATACATGCTTTCAAGCAACATGAGATAGAGAAACCCAAGGAAACAGAGAGAAAATCAAGGAGAAAAAACACCCAATACCTCAAAAAGGAGATCTCCCCAGTGGATTCACCAATTCTGTTACAAGGAAAATCTCTCTATGGCTAGGGGAAATCCACAACAGAAAAAACGACACCCAAAAACCAACTCTAATCTCAAGTATGCTAAATAAATGAAAATGATAGCAAGAAGAGGATATAAACCTAACTTGTCCGGACGTCTGAAGAAGACAATCGTTGAGCATGCAACCCAAAGCTTTATTCCTACAACTTGTCCTCAACAACCAAGATACGCAAGCATGTGGAAAGGATATATAAATTAGCATAATCCATTAACATACATAAAAAATACGCCCATGGAAAGTAATATGAATATTTTCAATATATCAATTGGATGAGAAAAGAGTATTTCTATTAATGTAATCAACAAAAGTACATAGGTGAAAAACTTTTGCAATGACACATATAAGAACCAAGAAACTAAGTCCCTCCAGCTAGGCCTCCACCACTTCAATCCTCCACAAAGGAAAGCTCACAAGTAGGAGTCAATGAAGTTCTCCATCTCAATATAGGAAGATCTTGGGGGCTAAACATAATAAGTTTAGACTTCAAGGAGAAAGGGATGCAAACTCAATTAGGAGGTGAAATTTCTCTAGAGTGTCTTTTCTCTCAATGTGATGAATGTCATAAAGGCTTGTATATGGATCAATTTATAGCCTCCAAATGGAATTGAGTGGTTGATTCATAGCATTCCAGTATATGGAAGGTCAAGGATCATGGATTTCATGACATGTGATGGAAACCTGACATATGTTTTTTATTTTTTGATCACTAGAAAACCTGATGCATGTGGGCTATAATGGACCAACCTGCATATACATGAGTTGTCTAACTAGTAGGTCATGTATATGGACAAAAATATGTATTTTTAGCTCTAGGGTGAGAAAAAGGGGGGAATTAAGTATGTAGAGGGAAATGGAAGGCCATCGAAGCAAGATGCATGGAGTGTGGAAAATTTTCCATAACAATGATTGGGCCTCCAAAGGCCATGTTTCAAGCTCTCATGTGCTAGAGTGTCATGCCATGCCTCTCCTTCCTTCAAACCACATCACATCACATTTTCTACCATCAAACCCACCAAAAACCTAGCCTCCACATGATGTCAAGGGCTTAGGAGGTGACATCCTAAGCCTCCAAAGGCCAATGTCCAAGTTCAAAGGGATACAATGCCATCCTCTAGTGTTTTCAAAGTTCCTCCAAAGTAAATGTCCTCTATCCTTTTCACACAAAGGCTTTGAGGTCATTTTCCCATCCTGTGGGACATAGCATCCATCCTTTGGGGTTCTCAACCCCCCATGAAGGTCAAAATGGCATAATGTTTCCATGGATAGCCTTCACCTAGAAAGGTCCTACAAAGACAAAAATGTAGACCCTCGAAGGGTCCGCAAGTCACATGTATCATGCCAATTAAGACAAATTTAATAAGAGAGCCACCCAAACATGTGCAGCAAGTCCCCCTTTTTCAAACTAAACAAATTCTCAAAGACCTTATAAAATTTTCCAAATTTAAGGGAGGGTTGTCATGGTGAGTGGTAAGTATGTACATGAATGGTACGTTGAATCTTCAAGGAGACCCCCTAGTAGCAACCCTTTCCCTGAGGGTGACCCACTTACTAGGAAACCATGTCAACCACCATTGTGAAACGAGGAAAAAGGTATATTTTCAAGCAAACATTTTCATAATTAAGAAAGGGATCTTTGCAACACGTTCAAATCCTTCAATTATTAAAATGGCATTTACCATGAGACCAGACTTGTTACCTCATGAAGCAAGAGATAATTTCCTTTCTGGGCCATGCTGGTGTGGTGGACATTGTTGTTGTTGATGAATGGTGAAGTATGGTGAGGAGGGGTTATGGTTGCTCATCTGGCTCTACACACTCTATGTCTTCAACCTGTGGGCCTCAATACATCTCCTTAGTTACCCCTAGCCTCGGGGGGTAACATCTGGCTCCTACATGGGTACATGTGCTTGCCATAGAGTACATGAGAACCTCAACATCTCTTGTTAATACTTGTGCCTAAACATACTAAAGAAACATATTAGATCATCAAGGGGTGGCTTGTTCACCCTTTATTTATATAATCAAAACTTAAAAATTTCAACTATTCTTTAAAATAAAAGTTTGTATTTTTTCAAAAACTTCTAACTAACATGTGATATGATTCAAGAAAATATATCACAACAACTATGCATAAATGAAAATAAAGCAACGTGTAAATAAAATCATTAAAGAAAATTAAACTACACTACAATGAACACATAAATGCAAATGAAAGAAAGCAAATGACCTACCTACTTACCTGGGGTTTGAGGCCCATAGAGATTAGGTGCTAGGTGATGTCAAGTGAAATTGTAAAACCAATGCAACCACCTGCTCAACATCTCACCCAAGTGCTTAATTATACAATACATCAAGGACAAGCTAAGCACATAATAATCATGAATAAGAGTAATCATATAATCAATCATAGGAATCAATTTATGGAGGTGGTTGGGAGGGAGAGACTCCTCCTGGAAAGAATAACCACAAGCTTGATCTACCCATCTCTGAATAGGGCTACCACATGTAGATGATGGATCATATTATTCCTCATTAACATGACCATTGCTTCCTAAAGAATGAGAGGAGATGAGAGATCAGAAGAGAACTAGATGGTTTCCCAAAGGAGATAGGATGTAAGGGATAGCCTCATGTCCGAAGAAAGAAAACTTCTTGCCACTTAGAAAATGTTGCTCCTTTACATGCAAATCCTTTCAAAAATCCCGACGATGAAAATATTGTTGCTTAGTAGTATGAGTCTTTGATTGTTATACAAATTCATGTTCATCAAAATTTGAGCATGAATATGGTTGAGAATTTTCATCAAATAATTGTTTTGAGTTTTCAAAAGGACAATCCCCAAGGTATGGCTGGAAATCAACATAAGTGGACTGCAACTAGTCATTTCTGAGTGGATGATAGTCATCTACACTCATATCATCATCGATCTGTGGAATATCAAGATCATATAGGGATGGATACCATTCCTCTGAAGGTGACAAATCAATACTCTTCATTTGAAACCTACCTTCAATGTCATAATCAGGATGATTATAAAAAATGAAACAACCCATGTCCCATCTACACCTCCCAATATGTATGAAATCATCAATTTGTTGATCAACCATGTCGGAGAAATCCTTCATGAAATAATATGTATCATTGGGACTAATCACTTCTTCATCTTCATGTGCAAGAGGGAATCAAGGTTGGGAAACTTCATCTTCATCAAGTGGGAGAATAGATATCGATGTCTCATCTGGGTTCTCAACATGTTTCACTTCACCGGAAACTTCTTCTTCTTGTCAACTTTCTTCATGGACATGTTCTTCAAGAACTTCTTTTGCAGAGGGTGGATGATGTTCCTTTTCAATTTCACATTTTTCAACTATTGTCTCTTCATCCACTAGAAATCCTTCCTTGTGAAGAGTGTGCTTGAGATCTTGGAAAGTATCTTGCAAATTCTGAGACGTTGGCCCCAAACACCTAGGAAATTGGTCAACAAGATTTGTGGAGGAAGGTATGCTCCTCGGATTGCATGAATGCATGAGACACTTATTTTTTCTTAACTCTAGAGATGCTATGAACAATTATATTAGTATATCATCATGTAATACATTCAATGTTGAAGCATATTTCATATAATTCACAACATGAGTGACCGTGAGGGATCCATCACCAATAAAATTTGGATAATTATAGTTCCACTTTGGAGGATAACGATTTGGATACCTAGAAATAACCTGGATATGAAGGGAAGGATATACTTCATGCGTAAACCAAGGTTCCATGGTTCTATTAGCTAGAATCACACATCAATGGAATTTCTAGAAGAGCTCAAGGATCATCAAAATCAAAGAGGGTATCTTCCCTCAATGGAGTCACCAGATAAACTTATGAAGTTCATCAAAGTTGTGAGGGTAACTTCACTTAGTGGAGCCGCTAGAAAAGCTGGAGATAAAGGCTTTGGGATAAAATTGCCAAATGTCATTATGGGATCAGAAAGGATTCAAAATCCTCCCTAGAAACAATGCCAAAAATGTTATCATAGAGTTTTTAGTTTGGGAAAAGCCCAACCCAAACAACAAGTGTGTGACACAATTGGGAATACCTATGATTTTCGCCTCAATAGATATCCCCCCCACTTTAGTGAAGCACAAGTCCAACACAAGGGAGGCTTCCTGGGTGACCCTAGGGGGATTGCAAAGGAAGAAGCAAGGATATTGAATAATACCCTTATTGGTCAAGGTCAAGGATGAGAATGAGTCTTGAGGAAAAATTCTTTGGAGATGGTAAATGGTTTCCATGGTTGTGTACCTACGAAACCGTGTTAGAAAAAACAAAACAAGACAATATATGATGATATAAGCCTCAAAACCAATTGGGAATCAGCAAGAAACCTTTTTGTCCAAAAATTGCAGTAGTATGGAAATATATATCAGTAGTAAAGAAACTATGACAGTTGCAAATTAAACCATCAAAATCAAGTGTGTGATGTTGGAAAATAAAGCTTGCAATTAGTAGACAATATTCCAATGTTTAAACCAAGACTTTGATAGCAATAAAGGGATATTAATGAGTGTTATCAAATTTTTTGTTTAAAAACCTTATGGTTGTAGGAAATTTTTTCTACAACAGCAAGTTCTAGACACTAAAATTAGCAAGTAAGCCACCCAAACAATAGTTCTTAAACAGTATATCAATTACAACAGCTTGCAAGTGAATTTTAGTGGTAGAAAAGTTGGAAAAGAGTAAAAGGATGTAAGTTTGTTGCATCCCTAATGATTGTAGATTAATTCTTATTACAACAACTCAATCACTTGGAAAATCAGGAGGCCCTTAATGAAAAAGATAACTTAAATAATGTAAAATTTAAATCCAAACTTGAACAACTCAATATTTGTAACATCCCTAGCCATCCAGGTTGGGACCAATCACACAAACTCTCCGAACTCCAGGTATTATACCTCAAGTAACGTCCCCAAATTACTATTGATCGACATTACCTCAAATTTTTAGTGTGCAGTTAACATTCAGGCTACGCATAAACACTTGAGGAAATGTGCGCAACCCAAACTGGTTCGCCTCACACCACATTTCCTCCTGATTAAACAGATTATAATAGCGAAAGTAACACAAAATGAAACTATACCCAACAACATGTTGATCATACCAACATTAATGTGCATATAACCCACTCTAAACATGCGAACACTACTGCACACATACTAATATGGAGCACTCAAATAACACTGTGTGCATAACCATACCAACACCCTTGGCAAGCCCTACTTTCCCTGCGTGTGTAGACTACTTTTAGCACACGCAATGAATCTAGTCACTTGTGCACACGGTACTCCTAGCTTCACTAGGGAAGCTATTGACCATTTACCAAGACTATATTAACATAAATTACTTAGCAACTAATGTACTCAACATGTGCAACTACTAAACTAAATAACCACATTGCACTTACATGAATAAACAACATTAAACAAAATAACAACCATTGTTCATATGCATAACCTTACAAGAGGTAGACCATAACCAATACAAGTAAATGAACACACAATAAATAGAAAAGTACATAATAACACTTATCTTTTATAAAAGTCACCAACTTTTTTCATGACTCAAATGTTCCTCCTAACCATAGACTATGTTGCTCTTAATCTTTCAGCAATAGGTCACCCCTGAGTTGGGGCTTAAACTCCACTAGGGAAAAAGGTATTCTAGTGACATTAGAAGGTCTAATACTCAACAAAATTTCTCAGTCCAAAGTGCCACTACTGCAAAAAGTATATAGTCTCTCATTCCCCACACACCTATCACACCCAAGGAATTTCTCCCCTTCTCTTCTCAATAGTCCTTCGGTTTCCCCACTTCCCCTTCTAGGGTTCCAAAAATAGGCTTGACAGGAAGTCTTCGAGCATTGCAACTAATGCTTAGTGAACCAAAGAACAATTCCTGGAAAAACTCTTACCTGGAGAGTATGCTCACAGGCCTAAAAACCTGCCTCTTCAACAACAAATCTCTCACCCAAAGAAACTGCTCATGAGCCTGACAACCTACCTCTTCGACAACATAACTATGAATACAACACAAAATATCTTACAAAATTCTCTGTAGATAAGGTAATGTTCATATTTTCCAAACCGTCTAACCCTTTCTTCCTTTGATAAAAAAGCCATATTATTCCCAAATACACTAAGGCCAACAATATATATTTCATACATTAAACTCGGCACTTGTCACCTTCAGTAGTAGCTTCAGACAGTTGGTGACTAGTTCCCATCCCTTAGGAACTTAGGATAAGTAATATACCCATAAGGTTACACTTTTTGGAAATATTATTAAAATATTCCCCCTTTTCCCTTTTTCAGTGGAGTTCATCCCCCTATCTCTTTTTGTTTGGTATGTCTGCACGCAAGGATATTATTTTATTATTAACTTGAGTGTGGTACACTTTACAAGGATAGCCGTAATGGCCTATTTGCGTCCCAGCTCACCAACCCAATAGTCACACAGGTTCTCCGACCTCGAATAATATACATACATACATATATATACATTAGATTCATTTCCGCAAACTTTCTTGAGTTCGTGCAACACTGTGAAATATGCACACCCTTCCTTTATGTGCAATCCATATGCACTAGCTCAGGTACGTGCAACACTATGGAATGTGCACACCTTTTTCTTTGGTTACATACCTCGTGCAATACTCAGGTGCATTCCAAACCAAAATGGATCAACAAACTGTATGTTCATTACATTTACACTTGTTTCCAATGGCTCACTAGCCTATATGGACAATTACATTTCACACTACTCAAGTGCGCAAAAAAACCAAAATGTCTCACCAGCCTATATGCACAACTACAAATGGGGTTCAGATTAGGGACATGTTTTTCCCACATAAAAAACTCCCAATTTTCTTGTCTTATCCTCTCCCCAAGACAATAAATTGGGCCCCCTTTCTATTCTTCCAATCACACTACTACATACTGAAAAAAATTCGACGACCACTTGCGATGAAAGTATTCTTTCGATGCAACATGCAAGAGAAAAAGTTCATTTTTTTAAAATCCATCCTGTATTCATCACTATCTCAATGACTCTAGGTTGACTGAATTATTATAGTCAAAGTTCATCGCAAGAGCGACGATTCTAGTTTGTCTGTCGCAAGAGCGACGGCTTGCCTAACCTTAAAATTGTCTGTTGAAACTAACCTAAAATATTAATAAGAAGAATAAATATTTTTAGGTCACGTTCATCGCAATTGTAACGATAATGACCTAAAATTGTAACATAAATATTTGACGATTTAAAGATGTTGCAACAATCTTGCTATAACAACGACAGTTCCGAAAGGATATTTTTTTGCGGAAGAATGTCGCAGAATGTTGTTAGAGGTGGGGAAAAAAGTAAAGCGGGTGAAAAGGGTGATGGTAGATGTTATTGCCCTTGTAAAAAATGTTGCCTCAGACATCCCGTAAGAATTTTAATAGAAACAACTACAAAACATTGTAAGAAATATGGTCACATTGATGGTGGATCAAATGAATATCTTCCCATGGTAATTAGCTATATATTCATTATTTCATTTTTATTTTTTTTTCAATTTTATACAAAATTATATATATATATATATATATATATATATATATATATTGTTTGAATGTTTGTTATAGTATACACTAATTTTGCATGATTATTTGTAATTAT
>JASDQU010241687.1:57836-74583 GCA_032191745.1 Picea mariana | reverse complement strand
CCATACGTTTTCCACTCAGCGCCATCTTGGCCCATCTCTTTCCCTTTTTTTCTCTCGTTTCCACCTGTCACCTCCTGCCAGGTGTTCTCCCCCTCATCCTCCAACTCATCTTTCCTCCTTCCCTCAGGCCTGCCACCTTGTGGTTTCCCTGTCATTATTTCCATGGCACTTTTCCTAGTCATCAGGTGCCACAACCCTCTTCCCTCCGACTACATGGCCCCTCTCCAGCTCATCACCCACTCACCCCCTGCCATGTGTCTCTCTTTCTCTCCCAGTCGCCTCCATCTGTATGGTCATCTCTACTCCTTATCCACTCGAGCCCCGCGCTCCATGTCTCCTCTGCCCATCCACCACTTCCCATTATGCGCCCCAGCCTTCGCACTGGCCTCCACGTCTTCTCCATCAGGCTGTTCAGCCGATCCAAGTGGCAGCGCGAGAAGACCTCCACGTCCCAAAGGTGCAGAGTTGGTCGGGCTATTCTCAATCCCAAGGAAGGAGTTATTGAGGTAGTTGGTGGTGGTTAGACATCGTCTCCGCCATAAATGGAAAGTCCAACGACGAATTTAAATCACGTCGGTTCATCCACAAGACTATCAGGAGTTCGATTGCATCTGTCATAAGTGCATGATCGTTCAGAGACTGCATGTGCAGATTGTCAGTGGACATGCAAACACAA
Organism: Picea mariana; assembly: GCA_032191745.1. Classification (NCBI taxonomy): domain Eukaryota; kingdom Viridiplantae; phylum Streptophyta; class Pinopsida; order Pinales; family Pinaceae; genus Picea; species Picea mariana. Next base: position 73,907 of record JASDQU010241687.1, on the reverse strand, counting down.
TGTTTTTAATACAGTGTCTCGGTTTCGTTGTTTTTGTTTTTCTTTGAGTATATGTAGGCAATTTTGCCATTTTGTAATCTATCAATGGTAGAGCACATCTCCCAATTGTAAAGCTTTAATTCGGCCTCTAGTTCTCTGGTTATAGAAGAACAATTGAGACTTCTTGTTTAATGGTAGCCAACTTCTTCTTTTCCCTTTTTCTCTGAATCTAAGATCCCGGGCATGAATGATCCAGTCGGGTGTTGCATTGCTATATTATGTAGGTTTGATTTTATTAGTTCTGCAATCTTCTTGGGTTCCTTTTGAAGTTGTTCGGCTCTGAGAGGATCTCATAGTTGAGACTTTTCCTCTTTGTGAAGGCCGCTAGAAGACTTAACGTCTAGAGCAGACTTTATTTCCCCTTTCTCTCCCCCACTTACTCACCACTATCATTATTACTGGCTTAAGTTACGTCAAGACCTCATGTGTCACTGCTGTTCCAGCCCAGTTTTATGAGTTAGAATGATACTGTTCTGAGTTTACTTCCATCTGATCACCTCTTTATAAACAAAATGTGACATAAACTGATGGGCGTCGGGCTCTGCTTCTGCTACAATCCAGGAGTGACTTTCGTTGCCAACAAACTCCAAGAACGTGAAATGAAGTTTCTAGCAATAGGTAAAGTAAAGAAGGGGTATGAGATTCAACAGGTAAAGAAGAACCAAAACCAACACGTTTACAGGGTCGTGTACATTTGCATGGCTACGTAGGTGGCAGGGGCATATCAGCTCACAGTGGGCTATGCAGTGCAACAAACATCCAGTCTTACCATTTAATGTTAAGAAATAATGCTAGAGTAATTTCTAGCATTACTTTGGGAAAAATCACTATGCAAATGCATGGTTTAAAGCAAGATAAATTAAGTTATCTTCTCCCTCACCCTCTGGAAGAGGCCCAATAAGAGGTCCAATTCAAAACTTAGGTTAAATTGCTTGAATTTCCAATGGAGTTGTATGAATTTTCAAAGACTTTGGTTAAAACATTGAAAATTTATGGGTATTTGTGCCAAGATAATAGCAAAAGCAAAAATTCATTCCTAATAGTACCTACCAGTCCAGGGTAGGGATTAATAATGCTGAAAGATTTATGCAAGAAAATTCATGGGTCCAGGTTTTGTACATTTTTTAATAAAAAATACTGATTATTCATGCAATCTTATATAGTATTAGTATCATGCATTAGAATTATATATTTTAGAGCCCAATTGTCTGCTAATTATTATGAAAATAAATTGTTTTAGTTGCAAATAGAATTTTACTCTTTCTTAAAGTTGCTCTAGAAATCAGTTTCCATCTGTCCAATTTGTTTATCATTCTGCCAATAGATGAATACATAAATACATTTTTTCGTGATGTCAAGGGCTGCTTTACTTTTCTCTGCTCTGGTCATGGAATTTCAGCTATTTTCAAGTGATTTATTAGAGCAAAGTTGAAATCCTTTTCATTGACAACCTAAAGGAATGAATGTAATTTGTTTATATATTGTAACTTAATTCAACATATGTTATTGACTCGTAACTAAGCTGATGTTACAGTGAGCACCTTTCAATTGTGGGCATTGTGTGATTTAACACATTTTTTTATATTTGGTTGTATATTAAGGCTTTTTGCTTTGTTGTGTGCAGGGTTCAAGCTTTAATTGTGTCGCCTACACGAGAACTTGCAGCTCAAACAGAGAAAGTGATACTTGCCATACGATATTTCATAAATGTTCAAGAGTGTGTGATATGATCAAACACAAAACCCTAAGGACTAGAGCCATTAAACTACTTGTTCTTGATGAATCTGATGAGAGGTTGAGCATGGGATTCAAGGACCAGATTTATGATGTGTATCGATACCTTCCACCAGAGCTCCAGGTCGTGCTGATATCAACAACTTTACTGCATGAGATTTTGGAGATGACAAACAAATCCATGACTGATCTTGTAAGAATCCTTCTTAGATGAGTTGACACTATAGGTATTGTTGTGCCTCTTTCGTCACCTTAGTGAGCAAAATAGAGGTTCTTGCAAGCTTAGTTGGGTTTGCTAAGCATGACAACTGTAAGGAAAAGGGTTAGAGAAAGAAATATAAAAGAACAACTAAAAATTAAACTAAGAAATAAAATAACAACTAAACTAATGAACATAGGGACATAAGGACAAAAGAAACAATAAGACCCATGTCACCAATGGTAAGGTTGATATCAGTGAATGAAAACACCAAGAAGAAAGAGGACTATGAGTCCCTTCTTCCTCCAAGGGAGGGCTCTTGGACCCCCACAAATAAGCTCTTCTTACAACTTTGAATGAAAATGGTGAAAGAATTCTTTGCTAATCCACTCAAGGGGTGAGATGGATTGCCCAATGTAATGGTGCTAGTATACTCTTGGTGAGAATAGAGGATTCCTCAAGAGAATAGTAGCAGCATAACTTTGCTATTGAAATTCCTTGAAAAATGAAGTGCACCATGGCCTTTTTATAGCACCTCTTTGAGGTATTGTGCAACTAGTTGTAGTGCGGAAAGAGGTTAATTAGCACATTTTTAGGTCTTTGACTAGCCACCCAGTTGGATCCAGCCCAGATTTGAGTGTCAAATCAACCTGGAAGCTGAACCAGAAGTGGGTGGGAGGATGACCACTCTCATAAATGTGTCGTTCTCACATGTGCACTGCTTTTTGCGGCCTCAGTCGTGCATCGGGCGCATGTGCGCTTTTCCTGCGTTTCTGTTTTACGCATGTGCACGCGCGCCCTATGTAGTCATAGCGCACTTTAATTTTGTCATTGGTTGCATAGTTTTTGACCCTTTGGAAATGATTTTGTGGTAATTTTGGTCCATGGGTGACCTCATAACTGTTTGGCGATGCTGAATTCTTGTAACCATTTGTGGACGAAATTTCAGTGATAACAGATGCCCCCTGATGGATGAGGTTAGGAGCATATGTATAGCCAAAATTCATCAATGTTTCTTCTACTAAGAGTGTCATTGTAAGAAAGAGCGATAGTGGGATTGTCAAGAGTTACCCGTTGGAGGGAGAAGGGAACCTGTAGAACCCAACCTTCCATAAGGTGTGTAAAAATAAACTATGTACAAACGAGGCGGGCATGCCCCATGCTCATGTCATGTAACTAAAAAAGGAATGGTGTGTTGATGTAGACAACTGCAACGCCCTCGGGGGTGGTCATGATAAAGGCAAAAGACAATTCTACGGAGGAACATACTCTGAATAGTAGGCAATGACATCTGTAAGAAATATCACAGATTATGTAGGCATTGATAGCCCAACCAAGGTCAGAGGTCTTCGGCAAATATAAGAGATAACTGCAATAGTCGCAAAGTAAGACCCACCGTAACATGATAAAGTGTTGAAGTCGAATGTTACGGGGGTCAACGATAGTAGGGAGCAATTGTGGTTCTCCCTGTGCCATCCGAGACCTCTCATTGGAAAGGTAATGAGAGTCAAGATACTATCGCCCTTCTGGAAACTGTGTTGATATCGACAAAAAGGGTGACGCGACTCCGAGAAGCAAAGAGCTTCGAGAAATCTACTAGGTGAGGTTAGGGACTGAGGAGGTACATGGATGAAATCAAGATGTATGGAGACTCAAGACAACCCTTGGTTGGGGGTATGTGTGAGGTATAAGTGGCCGCAACCTTTCAACTAGGTCGAGTGTCAGGGGGACAACAAGACGTGGGATAAGTTGTGCCAGAGGTGGGACAAAGTGAACAAACTCAGAGAGCAGAGGTAAGTGACTTGTGGGATACTCAGAGTATATGGACGATGTCAACAAGTGTAGATGATAAGGAGTGCACCAACCAAGGGCGACATGGGTTGCGTTTGCCAAAAAGGGAAGAAGGTCGCCAAAGGTGACGACAAAAAGGTATGAAAATGCTGGAAATAAAGGCTTTTGTACAATAAATAAAGAATAATTTGGGATGAGTGTACAAATACAGAAACGGGTGCCCCAATGTAATATGGTCGGGTCGGTGAGGGCGCCATTAGTTTGGAGAATTGGTGGAAGGTGGGGGCCCCATGGGTGGGTTTCTGTATGAGGTAGATGAAATGGAGGGAAATTTGCATAGGGGAAAACTGATTGTGGATGAAATGGAGGGTTCATGATACTGCGGAGGTGTAGTCAAAATAGAACATGGGAGTCCATTGGCAAAGCTAGCAATATGAGGAGGAGTATGTGGCTGATTCGCGACATAATGTAAGACTATCGAGACTCCCATCCCTAAAGGGTTGAAAAACAACATGAGTGTCAAAGTGCAAAAGGGTGCTATGAATGCAACAACTCATGTGGGTAAGAGTTCTACCCGGTGACAGTACCGAAGATGCAATGGAGGTGTCGGTACTACAGAGCCGGAGATGGGGATCCTAGAGGCAAATTTCAGAGGGTGTGACTGGAGATGCAATTGAGATTCAGAGGGAATGATTACATGCCAGTGCTGATGATATACCTAAAGGGGTTGCATTGATGTATGATGACCAAGTACCTGCACACATTAAAACCAAATACCCGACGTGAACAATATCTGAAAAGAATCAATCATACAAGCATTTATTCGATAATTTTGAACATGAGCATGCGTACCTGGACAGGGTATGAAAAAATGGTGCCACGGGGGCTAAGGATAAAAACTGGCCCAGGGACTATCTTGATGTAGGTGATGGGATGCTGATCCTGTGGCTGAAGACGTATCGAAAAATGGACACCCGGAGCTCCCATAATGGTCTTTGGAAGTTTGGCGGAAAGGCTTATATATAGTGGTAGGGCCCACATTGCCACCTCATTTGTACTTGCTACCAGAGTGATTGGATGAGAGGTATTCAGAGGAGGTTTGAAGATTCCGGGAGAATGAGGCAGCCGATCTAGGACCAGCGAGCGTCAAGTTGGTAGTCTTATCGTCCTGCATAGAAGTAGGTTTTTCATTTTTGGGCAGGGCCTGTACGGAGGGCCGTACAGGGGGTTTTATGGGTGTGGGCCCCAAGTGCGCAGGAAATCCGGAAATATGCACGCATGAGTGCGCGCCTGTTATCCAGGTAGCCGTGCATGGGAGCGCCCATAGGGGGGACAAAGACGTGCATGATGTGCACGCATGTTTGCTACGCAGCTGCGCATGGGTGCGCGACTGTGTAGTGGACATGCGTGCTTTGATGCACGCCTGTGTTCGTGACAGGGGCGCATAGAGGCACCCCTGTAGGGTGAGCAGGCGCGCATGCATGCACGCCTGTGGGATGGACAAGCACGCACATATGCGCGCCTATTACGTGCACGCCTGTGGGGTGAACAAGCGTGCATATGTGCGCACCTATAGGTTAAACAACCGCGCCTTGGGTGCAAGGTTGACGGGTGTAAAACTTATCTTTTTAATGTTTTTTATGGTCAATATGGCTGACTTAGGACTGTTTTATGTGGCTGCAGGCGATCATTTGGCACTATGCCAGTTGGCTAGCAAGAGCGGGATTGGTCCCAGCTGAGGGATGTCGTGGCTATTGAGGAGCCGGGGGTGCGTGCCACTTTGGCAGCCTGTGGGCTTCTGAAGTTCTTTGAGTGTCCGTTGATACGGGTGCAGGAGTATCTCCTAGAGTTTCTTATCCAGATGTAGAGTCCGGACCTGCATTGTTTTATGGTGCGGGGAGAGCAGATCGCCTTCACTGCGGTGGAGGACACATACTTTTTGATTGGGCTCCCTTTTCGGGGAACGCCCCTACCGACGGAGACGGTGCTACCTGCGTATGTGTCGTTAGCGACTTTGGGCTGGAGGTACTGTTCCAGGGTGAACTATATGTCGGGCTCTATCGTGAGCATTGAGGCGATGGATGCTCTAGCGCATCGCTGTATAGCAGCGATGATTGTAAGAGTGTATGGGTCCCTCGCGACTCAGCGGATCAGTGGTGGTCAGCTGAGTGTTATGGGGAGGGTACTGGCCAGTGAGTACTTTGCCTGGGGGCTTACGCTGCATGCCAGGGTGGTAAGGCAGTTGGACCGATGTCGGTCCACCGACATAGGGGACTTTGCCTTTGGGTCTATCTTGGTGGCCTGGTTTTTGGAGAGGGTGCCTATGTTGCACCCTAGAATTTTATTGGGTGCTCCGGGGGCATGAGAGCCACGACTGAGGCGGTGGTCAACTATTTTGGTTCGCCACGGTGGTGGCGAGGGCAACCATTTTTTCACAGCTGAGGCAACGCAGGTGTGGCGGCAGATGCCGCAGGTTATATTGCAGTATCCATATGCTGGTGTTGACTTCTGGGGTGATCCAGACATGGTGTTACCTTCATGGGAGGTGTTTGATCACCGAGGTATGTTTATGAGTTTGGTATATTAATTTTTTGAGATAGAATGACATGTGTATTTTGTATAGATGTTGATATTATCATTTGGTTGTTTGTTTGTGTAGATGTGGGACCTCGCGGGCGCGTGGTTGAGCTGCTGAGAGCGCCGGATCGCCAGGAGCTGGGGAGACCGCTGTGGGCAGGAGAGAGACGTTAACTTGAGGACGCCGAGGTGAGACCAGCTCATGAGAGAGCAGCGAGGAGATGTCGTTTTGATGACCTAGGTGACGAGCCATCGCATGCTCCTCCGACGGATGCTGGAGTAGATTTTGAGGATATTCGTCGCTGCCTGGAGGCGGTGCTACAGGGTGTGCCTGAGGGCATGTGGTCACGTATCCAGGATGAGGGCATTCTGGAGCAGTGTGTGGGAGTTTCGCCACCATGGCAGGCCGTGGTGCGACGAGCAGTAGTAGCAGGTGCTGCTATGACCAGATGGTTACCTCCCGATCCAGAGGGACCAGTAGTGGGTGGGGGACCACTACCTGAGGGAGGGGCAGGAGGTGGTGCTCTAGAAGCACCTTGAGTGGTGCTCTAAGTATTTTTGTATTTTTGTATATAGGCTGGTGAACGCATTTTGGTGTAGTGGCACCAGTTTTGTACCGAGGTGCTTTGCTGGCCTCCAGACATTTGTATATTTGTATGTAAACATTTTGATGGCACTGTGGACCGATATATATATATATATATATATATATATATATATATGAGTATACATTTTGGGGTCTATGTGATGTTTACATGTGTTTGGTTAATGTGTTTGATGATGTCTAATCTTTATATGTTGTGACAGGTTTTTGATATTTTTATGTATGTGTAGAGGTATCTTGATGTGATATATGCCAATCTAACACCATGTTAGCTAAGTTATCTGTAATTTGATTTAATTGTCTTGGAATATGTGTAAATTTGATGAAATAAAAATGTCAAGATAAAAGTCTAACTTGCAGGTATTTGTGAAAGAGGCAAGGATCGCGGACGCAGTACACAATGTTGAGCTGGAGGACGACTAGTTGAGAGTCGAGAAAGACGTTAAGGTGACGAATACGATGATGCTGGGCATCGACGAGGAGGCCAATGACGACAGTGTATTCAACTTGGTTGTTGGTTGTTGAACCCAAACATATGCCGCTAGAGTGGAGCATTTCATGTGAGGGGGTATATAGGGCCCAAGCCGCCGAAGCGAGATTTTGTGTCCAATGGATGGTGTCGTCGGCGTAACCGATATGGTAGGCCGGTGGAGGAGGCATCTGTCAATAGCACACATGATAGTTTAGACGTGAGGGATGGAAAAAAGATTAAAAACACTATAAAATAAATAACCTAAAATAGAATGACTACGCTTAGGCGTAAAATTTCTTTAAGTATAACCCGTTGACGGGTTCTTTGAGAGAAAGGCCTTCGGGAGAGGCCAGGATGTATGCGCCTTTGGTGAGGCAATGTTGGATGATGTAGGGGCCATGCCATAGTGACACGAATTTTCCATGACCCAGGGTATCGTGAGCGATATCGTATGCAAGGACGAGGTCGCCTTCATGAAATGAGCGAAGGTTGACATGGCGATCAAAGGTGGTCTTTGACCATTTTTTATTTGCCTCATTGTTCTGTAATGAAGATCGACGATCTTCATCCAGGGACTCTAAGGTCAGCAAGCGCTGCTCCATTGGAGCAGTGTCGGGTAATAGCTCAATTGCGGTGCATAAGGTGGGAATTTTGCACTCGATGGGAAGAGTGGCCTCAACCCCATGGACTAGATGAAATGGTGTGAAACCAGTGGTTGTTTTCACGGCCGTTCGGTAAGTCCATAACGCGAAAAAATAACATATGATGCCAATTGGTCTTATGTTTATTAACCATGCGTTGTAACATGGTCTCTAGGACCTTGTTAACTGCTTCGACTTGTCCGTTAGACTGAGGATAATATGGTGAGGAAAACTCGTGGGAGAATCCTAACCGAGATGAAAGTTCGACGAAAATATCATTTTCGAAGTGTTTCCCGTGATCGGAAACTAGTTGGAGTGGTACACCAAAGCGGTATATGACGTGATTAAAGAAAAAATGCGCTACAGTGTCAGCGGTGTTGTTGAAGGTGGGCATAGCTTCCGCCCATTTTGTGAAGTAATCGAATGCGACAACAATGTATTTCTGTCCATTGCTGGATGGGGGATTACAAATAATGAATTCGATGCCCCATTTACAGAAGGGGCCGACAGTAATGACTGGGTGAAGAAGAGAAGGTGGTGCTCGTGCTTTGTTGGTGTAAAGATGACATTTCTTGCATCGCTTCATGGCATGAATGCAATTGTGAAACAATGTAGGCCAAAAGTAACCTACTCGGATGATTTCCTGAGCAGTGGACATTCCCGAAAGATGGCCCCCACATGTGCCGCTATGGCAGTCGTTTAAGACTCTATCGGCTTCGTCAATCGTCAAGCATCGACGAAGTATGGTGTCGACCCCTCGCTGATATAAGATATCTTTGATGAGGAGATAGCGGGGCGCCTGGTGGCGAATACGACGATGATCATCTCGTGAGAGGTGGTTACCAAATTTTTGGGTTCGGAGGTAGACGAGGAGGTCGCCATACCACGGGTCATCTGAAGTGATGTGGAAGAGATGTTCATCAGGGAAGTCGGTATTGATGGGGGTACTGGCAGTATCAGAGGGAAATGTCGTGACAAGTTCAGTAAGGACGAGGGCTTTCTTGCTCTTGGGTGTTGAAAATTCAAGATCGTACTCCTGAAGGATAACAATCCATCAGGCAAATTTGCCATTAATTTGTCGACGACTGATCAAGTATTGCATAGGGTTGGAATCTACTACAACCTTAGTTGTGCGAAGCAGAATGTAATCACGCAGTTTCTGGACTGCGAGGTCGATTGCAAGGGCTAGTTTCTCTTCGTGTTTATACTTCAAGGGTGGCCCATAGAGGTTTTTACTAACGTAGTAAATGACATGCTCATGATCGTCATCACCAATTTGAATGAGAACTCCTACTACTGAGACAACTAATGCTGATATGTAGAGGATATAGTCACGATTGTAGTCGGGTGCACTAATTAAAGGGGCGTTGGAGAGCGCCATTTTAAGATCGTCAAATTCTTTTTGGGCATGTTCATCCCAGTGAAATGGGATGTCGTGGCGTAGTAAGTGAAGGAAACCGTGTGCTCGAGTGGTGTAGTCTGGGACAAAACGCCGTAGAAAGTTAGATTTTCCTTGTAGGCTCTGGAGTTGACATAAATTCCGGGGAGGTGGAATTTCTGTGATGGCTTGGACTTTGAGGGGGTCCACGGTAATTCCACTTTGGGAAATGATGAATCTGAGGAGGCGCTCCGCGGTGACGCAGAACACACACTTGAGTGGATTCAAGCGGATGTGGTACTGATGACACCGTTGGAAGATGATCCGTAAATCATTAAGATGTTGGGTGCGTTTCTTGGATCGAGCTGTGAGGTCGTCCAAGTATGCAAGGATGATATGAGCTAGATCGTGAAAAATGTATGTCATAGCCCGTTGGAAAGTTGCGCCAGCATTCCTTAGGCCAAACGACATGACACGATATGAAAAAGTACCCCAAGGGGCAGTGAATGCGATTTTGTATTGATCGGTTGGGTGGATTTGGATTTGATTATAACCAGAGAAGCCGTCCATAAAGGATAGAGCCTCGTGGCTGGCGTAGTTGTCGATAATTTGATCAATGAAAGGTGTTAGAAAGTTGTCTTTGGGACAAGCGTCATTGAGATCGTGAAAGTCCGTGCAGACGCAGATAGTGCCCTGTTTTTTGTTAACGGGTACAGGTTTGGAAACCCATGATGTATAGGCGATGGGGTAGATGAACCCGACCGTGCGTAATTTGTCAATCTTGGCTTTGATGGCCGCTGCTTTGGATGGGTGTAGCGGTAGCTGTTTTTGACGAACTTGGGTGATGTCAGGCCAGGTGTCGATGCGATGTTCGATGATAGAGGGATCAAGGCCAGGCATTTCTGTGTATGACCAGGCAAAAATATCCCGATATTCTTGGAAGAGGGCTTTATAGGCGGTGATTTCTCTAGGAGTGAAAGCGGCGCTAATGGTGATTTCCTCGACGACTCCATTTTTTATGGAAATATCAATTTTGATGGTCGGGGAAATGTTGGCCTTGTTGCCCTCTTCAAACGCATCAGGAGCAGAAATGGGGTTGTTGAACCAGTCGATATGCCCTGATGGGATAAAATCCTTGGTTTCGACCGCGTATATGGGGAGTTGGTTAGGAGGCGTGGAGGCGTCCTGTGGAAAGAAGAGTGCTTAGTGGTGTAGCGCATCCCATGGGTAGTCGGGGGTGTTTAAATCTTCGAGTATGTCCTCGTCATAGTGGAATTGGCAGGAATACAAGGGGTCTAAAAGAGTGATATTGGTGACTGTCGCCGTGTGGTTGTCTTCGGGTGAAGAAGAAGCAGGGGGAACGATGCAATGAGATTGCGATGGTTCGCTCGACATAAACCAAATATTGAAGTACTAAGGAGTACCAGTGGTAGTTGGATGTAAAATTTCCATAGGGAAATGTACGGGAGAATTGGGGGGATTTGGGGGTGAATCCTCAGATAAGTCACCCAAGAACCATGGAGGAATTGGGAGTGCCTCGGGTTCAGGAGAAATGATATGAAGAATATCGAGTGATGAAGTAAGGTCAACCATCGATTCTGTAGGGGGCACCGGGGTTTGAATCAGGGTCAATTGGTGTTGCCTGTATTCAATGATCATAGGACATTGGTATGTAAAATGATCTAAGGATTCACATAGAGAGCAAGGGCATCTCATACGTTCGTTCTGGAAACTTTGGCGCACTGCAGCTAATGTTTGCCGAAAGCACAGTAGTGCTGGGCAATGGTGTGTATAATGGCCATATTCTGAACATATGGCGCAAGCGAATTTGGTTCGCAGCCCTTTACTACTTGAATGAGGGGCAATAGCGGCAGTACTTGCTACAGTGGCGAGCGTTGATGGAGTTTGATTGAGTGGAATCAAGTTTCGTAACTCCGNCGGGGTTTGAATCAGGGTCAATTGGTGTTGCCTGTATTCAATGATCATAGGACATTGGTATGTAAAATGATCTAAGGATTCACATAGAGAGCAAGGGCATCTCATACGTTCGTTCTGGAAACTTTGGCGCACTGCAGCTAATGTTTGCCGAAAGCACAGTAGCGCTGGGCAATGGTGTGTATAATGGCCATATTCTGAACATATGGCGCAAGCGAATTTGGTTCGCAGCCCTTTACTACTTGAATGAGGGGCAGTAGCGGCAGTACTTGCTACAGTGGCGAGCGTTGATGGAGTTTGATTGAGTGGAATCAAGTTTCGTAACTCCGGTAGAGATGGGTAGTTGTTGGTTTGGTGTCCATCTTTCTCACATAGCGTGCAAGGAGGTTGGACGTGTCAGGGAAGTGGAGCTGTGGGCTCCTTCTTCTTTCGCCTGCCCCTAGCTGTGGCAGGGAGGGTAGTGAGTGGGGGTGTAGAGGGTATGGTGGGGGTGAGTATGGGAATCGTCATGGGGATTCCTTCGGTTTGGGGAGGAAGGGATGGCTGAGGGACCATCTCTGGTAGATGTAAATACCAAACTAGAATTGCTAACACCATATTAGGGAGGGTAAGCGTTGCGGATACTTGGAAAGCTTGTACGCCTGGTGGAGGGTAAAAGAAGGGGACTTGAGTAATGGCTTGGGGAACTATCTCCCAAACTGGGATATGGCCTTGGGGAGAGGTGAAATCGTGGACTGGTGGAGTCGACGAGTTTGCAGGAGGCTCGTGAGGGGGGAGCTCTACAACTAGTGGGACGTCAGATATGATAGAAGCCTCCCTATGAGGATGGGTATCATCTATGTCAGTTTCGTTGGATGATACAACGCATACTTGATTGGAAGGATGAAGGAGGGGTGGTGCACCATGGTAAGTTCCTAACAATGATGGGTCTTTGAAAATTCTGGGACCCATTTTGATGAGTGAGTATGCGTCATGACTTGTGTGGATGAGAGGGAGAATGTTATTGATGTTGGCATAAGGGTTAGGCCCGTAATGTGAGACTTGTTCAATGTTAATGATCTTCCCGTTATGGGGGAACATCATCGTTCGAAAGACGGAAGAAGCAACTACCTTCATAGCGTACATGTAGCTACAACCGAACAACCGAACATGATATTATAATCACGTGGGGCATCGATAACTTCAATGTCGATGAGAATGGTTTTGCCCCCGAGTTCGACGGGGACATTTTGGAAGAGCCCTTCAGGAGACGATGGTTGTCCGTCATAAGCTTTTAAGGTAATGGTAGATGGTATGAGTTCGAGGGAACCAAGTTTCTTCCATACAGATTTGGACATAATGCATGTGGATGCACCTTCATCGATGATGCATCGATGAACTGTAATGTTCCAAATTTTCACTGGGATTTGAAAAGCGATTAGAGCGGGGGAGTCGAGGTTCTCCGCTGTCGAGATCAAATTTGATGAGTCGAGTATTCACGGGGTCGAATGCCCCCAAGGCAAAAAGTAATGATTTCTGCTGAGTGGGACAAGTTTGAAGGACTTCTAAGACTGACATGGCAGTCGAGAATTGTGCTAAGTCATCAACCAAACAGTAATTATGAGCCGCCCTAGCCTGTGGGTTGTGGACGTTCCTGCGCAATGGGATGCGAGGGATGCGAAGAGGTGGTTCTGCGTTAGGGCAAGGGATCACCAACGGGGGTCTCGTTGGTCCGGGGATTATTTCTGGGGGAATGGGACGAGACTCAGCGGGTTCACGATATTGATGACTACGTGTTTGCAGAAGGATTTCTTCCTCATTGGTGAGGAGGATAGTACAATCTGCGAGATTGTTTAGATTGAAGTATTGTCCCAACTGAGGTGGGGTAGGTTGCGTGTCCTGTTGGGTGTTCATCACACCTTGGTGTGGAATAGGATTCTGCAGTATGGCTGGGGGGTGTTGTTGCACGTATTATTGTGGGACCTGCTGAGGGGCAGGCGGTGCTGGAGGATGTGGTAGAATGCCTGAGTCTTTCAGCCGTTTAAAATCAACGATTTGGGGTCAATGATGGGTATAATGACCGAACTCACCGCAAAGGGCACAAGGGAAAGTGGTTTTAATAGTATTGTTATTTCTCCCTTCACGTCTGTTGTTATTGCCCCCCCTGGGGGTTCTGATTCCCTTGGTTTTGGTTGCCCCCAGTAGGTTGGTTCTGTTGGGGTTGATTCCCGCCTTGAATTGGGTTGTTGTTGTTCCTGTTTCTTCCTTTCTTTTTGGCATTATTCGATGGGTGGGTCAGATTTGCCATATTCAGTTGTTCGAAATTTTGATATTGCTGAACGGGAGAGGGTTGAACAAAATTCATCCCACGTGAGGATGTGGGGGAGCCAGAGGTTGTGGAGGACCAGGAAATGGAAAGTACGTATTTTGTGGGGGTAACGATCCATAAGGTACATAGGAAGGCGTGGCACTTTCGCTAGTACTATAAGCTGAGGTAGAGGGGGTACCAGAACTTGTTTGGATAGGTGGGTGTATGGGGGGTGCCGATGGTGGCCCACTGATGGGTGGAGGCATAACAACAGGGTATGGTTGTTGATAAGGGGGTGGGGGGTAATAAGAGGTGCCCCCATATGTCGGCGGATATTGAGGTGTGCCATACATTGGTGGTTGTTGGGGTTGTGGACTGTGGTGCGTGGTACTACCAATCAGTCTGTCTACTGAGTGAGATATCCCGGGTTTGTCCTGACCGAATAACACGGGTTTTGAGAGATCATAAAGTACTGTGTATAAGTACCCTGACTGTGAATAGATGAGGTCGTATTGTTGAGCCTTACAGATGGCTTCTTCTTCTGATTGAGGGAAGGTGGAAGATACGTACTTACCGAGGAGAGAGACAAGTGATCTAAGAAACCAGTCAAGACACTGTTGTTTGGTGGTTTCTGCTTTGCACAAACTACATCGTCTATGCCACTCGTGAATGTGATTAGCAATATGTGTGGCCAAGGTTTGTTTGAAATTAGAGAGTAGTTCAAGACCATTGTCGTGGCAGATTGGTAATTGGAAGAAGGTAAAAAATTCTTTGGCCAAGGACTCGAAAGTCGCATGGGACCCTGATTTTTCATCTACATACCATTTGGCTAATGGGCCAGTGAGTGTGTGTTGAAATAATTGTAGTCTGATGGAATCATCCATGATGCTGTTGGAAGAGAACCATAGGTGGAAAGTCATGACATGATTGGCAGGGTCATCCCTTGCCTTTCCTTCAAACTTGGGGATGTTTGAAGGTAGTTTGGTGGGCATTGCAAGCCATGTGGGGTCATGCAATATAGGATCATTGGTGAGTTTTCTTAGATCTGGTATGTTAAGAGAGGTCAAATATGGCATCAAGAGTGTTGGTCGAGGATTAGTTCCAGCCATGGTGTGAGTGTTCTGTGAACCTGACCCTTGAGGGGGACTAGGTGGGTTGGTACTTCCCCCTTAGGAGGAAGTTGCCACCCTGCTTCCGTGTAAAGGAGAGCGAGTGGACGAAGGACCTTGGGAAGTGGACCCACGTAATGTGGAACCAAGCAAAGCTGATCCTAAGACAGTGGCACTCACTGGAGTGTGAGAAGGTGGTGCCGATGAGTTGGTAAGACTAGGCACTCCCCCTAAGATAGGAGGGAGATTTGGCAAGCGTCTGGAACGACGAGGATTCTGTGGGTCCCCTATGATGTCTGACTAACTGAGTGAATGTGTGCGAATGGTGGTGAGAGTAATAAATAATCAAGAGCCTTTGTTGCAATTTTTGAACTTAGCACAATATATATCTCAATCAAAATGTAATCAGAAGTGCATCATACATAAAGTAAACAAAGCATATATGTGGATAAGGGGGTTTTGTCCACGTGGGGAATCAAAGAAAACAAATGCTCGTGTCCTAAAAGACGTAACGTCCTTCCTCTCAAATAAAACTGGACCTTCCAATAGTACTCAACAGTGGGGTCTGAAGTCACTGGAAGAGAAACTAGTGAAGGATGAAATAATCGGTTATAATGACGGGTAAAGGGGGCATATCCCGAAAAAGCTTGCGATATTTCCCAATAGCCACACAAAATCCAATCAAGGTGCAATTTCAACCCACAATTGCCACCTGGGTAGATGTCCTAAAATTTGGTCACTAAGTACCTCGATCAAAGTGCGACATTTAGATTTTCGGCCTAAGAAATGGGTCATGGGCTGGATCCCATCCAAGAGGTGGGTGCCTCAAGGGGGGACACACAGAACAACCAGACCTCGATCTTCAACCCTTCACGGGTATCTCCCTGCCTTATGGTGTTAGGAACACTTGACTTGGAGGATTTTCAATTCCCTATTTGACAACTTCTATTGTTTTGACAATGAGAGAACCAAATAACGGGGAGTTATTTGGATGCCTATTCCCGAAATCCTACCTAGACTAAAAAATTTCTTTTGGCACCTCCTGTGGAGGAAAAATTAGTGAGTTTTTAGAAAATTTTTAGATGTGGTTGTTTGAGAGATTGGGGGTGTGAACCAACCTCGTTGAAATTAAATGGGAGTGGATAGTTTCGTCAAGAAAAGGGTGGGGTGTTTCAGAATCCCTTTTGGAGGAAACTTACTTTGACCTCCACGTTTTGAGAAGAAAACTATGTGAGTGATAAGTGACTTTTGTGTGTGAATGAGTGAAAGTGTGCCAATGTTTTAATGAATTAGGTGTCACCTTGC
>JASDQU010241687.1:34391-44645 GCA_032191745.1 Picea mariana | reverse complement strand
GCCACCTTTTCAGGTGCCTTCCACCGCCATCGTGGTCTCTTTTTCTGCACATCCCCTCTCAGCAGTCCTGTAATATAAATTCACAATGTTATTTACATTTATCGACCTTCTTCATAAGGTCCCTTCACATCATACATTCACATTTTCATCATGCTTTAGCATGGTAATTCCTGTATTAGGATTAATTACAAATTTGGGGGAAACAGGGTGTTACATCTGCTATGAACATCAGATTTTTCAATGGCCTAAGGAGGAAAAACTTAAACACAAGGTCCTCTTGGATTCAAATTTCAAGGAAGTTGAAAGAAATTATAACAATACTATAATCAAACATTTATCATAATATAGTTACAACAATCCATGTGAATCAATCAAACATGAACTCTCTCAATATCAGAGGCAAATAAGATGGAGTAAGAAAGATGACTTAGATTAACCAAAATGTCTCAAAAACAAATAGATAACCAGAGAACCAGTTGTTCTCAATCAAAATATCACAATAGAAGGGAGCCTAGTTCAACCATTTGACGTTAACAAAATATCAAAACTGAGTATATATACTCAGAACTATTACAACTACCAGGAGCATGATCGGACCACTGCATTCAAAGTTTTCAGTCGGTGCCTGCTCTGTCAGACTGTGCAGGCCTCCTCATGTCAATGCGAACCAGGCGCAATTATGTTCTTTACAGGAAAATCTGTCCATAAGGAAGCTTCAGATTGACAGTCTGCCTTCACGATTGCTCTCATCCTGCTTTCCATTTATGGAGTGAGTTGAAGTTTCAACCACCACTCCCATTTCCATTAACTGCCTTCATCGAGATTGGGACGAGGCCTAACACCCATGAATGTTCCAGGCAGTGCCCACGACTTCTTTGAGTCAATCTCGATGCCTCGAGGCCATGCAAATCTTCTTCTGTGACCAAATACGAGTGCTTTCGTCCTTTCAAACTTCAAACTATATTTTCCCCAAGAAAAACCTTCGAAGCTAAGGATCTAATGAAGCGCGACTCCTGGATTAGGATGGTCGAGATCCACTTCGGGCCTTCGGGCTCCGGGAAAACCCAAACTCAAATCTCGTTTATCTTCTGTGCTTTTACCCGGAGCTGTCGATCTACTGACATGCATCCTCTTCAATCAACGGTTCTACTCCTGCTTTAGGACTTTGACCCCTTCAACTAGATCAATGACTCTTCTGCTCCCTCCTCGATCAACAATCGGGATCTCCTTCGGGACTTCGGGCACTTCGGGACTTTGCAATGTTTAACTCCCACAATTATTTGAAGTGCAGAACTCCGAAGCGAGGGATCTACCTCCAGGTGTCCTCAGCTTTTGATGGCTCAGATTATTTCAGGAGTTCGAGCTTTGGCACTTCGAGAATTCCACACACTTCTCACTTCGAAGCTCCCGAAGCTTATTTCTTTGAAAACTTGGATAATTGCCACATGTCCCTTTAAAAATCAACATCTTTTGCTCTCTTCAGGCCTTTTGCTCTGGTGCTATACTTCGTGCAACTTTTAATATTCCAAATGCCCGCGAGTTGCTAATATGAAATCCACATGGAATTTCTGCCATTGAAAGCTGAACCTTCCTTAGCTTGATTCGGGTCCAGAACGAACCACTCTGAGTGTCGTGCTTTGAGCTCGCGACTACGGCCTGTGTAAACAAAGACTTGGACGAATGGATAGGGGCTAGGAAAATAGGGAGACTATGGCACTTTAAACAAAGAGGGGGGCAAACGAAAACAATTTTACAAGCTAAAGGGAAAAAAAAACTTAAGAATTGGTCTACGAAAGGAGAGAGAGAAGGCAAAACACAGAATTAGGTAGAAACCACAACCCCACAGGACTCTGACAAGTTTGTGTGATAACACTATGGTTGCCATATGTGTCTATCCTGTGCAATGTACATCTCTGATATGATGGAATGCTTCTAGTAATAAAGATATGATAGTTCTGATTCATTCTGTGTCTCTATGTATGAGTTGAACATGTGTGTATTGTTTTAATTTTTAGTCCTAATAGTTTAT
Organism: Picea mariana; assembly: GCA_032191745.1. Taxonomy (NCBI): domain Eukaryota; kingdom Viridiplantae; phylum Streptophyta; class Pinopsida; order Pinales; family Pinaceae; genus Picea; species Picea mariana. The sequence continues at coordinate 42,616 of JASDQU010241687.1, read as the reverse complement.
CAGACATGAGTTACATGGATGCCAATTGTAGTGAATTTTCGTGTGTTTGAGTTTTCATCCCTATCACAAGACCTTATGGTCTCTTTGATCCTCTCTACATCTTGGGTGAGCCCTTCCTCAGCCTTGGCCGAGGATTGATATGTCGGTGTTTTGGGGTTTTTGTTGGACAACTCTGGATTAACCCTAGGTCTAAAATTCCTCAGTGTTAAGAAGGATGGTACATGTGCAAGCATGGACCAAAAGCGCCTAACAAATGGTTCTATTTTCGAGACCTGAAGTCTTTTTGAGACCGATGAAGGAAAAGAAAAATGATTTGGCATCCTTCTAAAGAGGAGATTCAAGACTAGATAGAAGCGAAAGAAGATGAGTTTTCCCTATGAGAGATGCAAGGATTGAGGGTGAACACGAAGGAATGGAAAGGAATATATCTTTACTCAGATATGCATGAGCTCTTCTTCACAGAATTTCCTTGTATCTTGCATGAATGGCTAAACAGGTAAGTTGTTGTCAATTTGGCTACGTTGTCATTGGAGCTAATAGTTTGGGATCAAGCCACGCTTGATAGCTTGAAGGTGCTAGATAAGAAGTGGACTCAGGCTATTTATTTTTGGTTTTCTTGAGTGAAGGAAGGCTACATTATTGAGTTTGTTGTAGAATGTAGTAATTCTTTCAACGAGGCTGAAAGAAAGTTTGAAGAAGGTCCAAGGAAGAAGATGCTAGAAGAGATTCCACTTTGGATTAAGATTTTGTTCATAGAGAGAAGGATGGTGTGCATGGATCCCAATAGAATGACCGAGTAAACCCCCTAGCGTTGGGGGGGGGGGAGCTTTGGAAAAGGTGGGGGAAAAGGAGCCAGAAGATGGATCCATTGAAAAGGATCCAAGAAGTTGTTGAGATGAGGTGAGGTGTGGAATGGACCCAAAAGAGAAAAGGAGAAAAAGAGTCGAGAGGTATGCAAGAAGATTTGAGATAAAAAGAAGAGCGGAAGAGAAAGGTGGACAATAATTATCTAGGAGCCCGCAATGAGGGGTCAATTCGAATATGAAGATATTTAAGAGACCACACTAAGTGATAGTGTGGGAGTGGATGTTGTACCATAGTGGAGCACATATGAGGATAGGCCCACAAAGAGGCATGGCATAGAGGAGATGGTGTCCAGTAGGGATACCAATAGTGATACTAGTACGGACCTAGGTGACGAAGTCCGCACCCCTTGGTTGTTGCATAAGATGAAGCGTAGAGAAATGGTGCATTGATAGAAAGATATAATGGCACACAAAGTGGTAGTGTGTTGTTTGGAGAAGGTGATTGTGTGTGGAGTGGAAGTGCATAGATCGGTCTGGAAGAAGTATCACACATTTGTGGTGCACAACTAAGACAACAAGGAAGGGCACATAATGTCGGTTCGCCAAAAAAAGAGGAAGATGGAGGCTCCCCTAGTGGTGAGGGACACGAATGGACAGTAGTGGATGGTCTTGCGCAACTTGAAGTAGATATCTCTCTAGGTCATGTCATGAGAAGTTTCAGAAGAATATGGACTTACCCCCCCTTTGTACCACTCCCCTTGCACATTTTTAATCAAGAAGAAAACATAGTAGATAGTGGAGATATTGGAGTTGAAGAAAGAGAAGAAGAAAGAAGGGACAAGACAAGTGAGGAAGAAGGTGAAGTCAACAATACTTTACCCCAAGTGATAGTGGTGGTGAAAGGTATAACCAGTAGCTTTCAGAGAAGAGGAACTAGCTCCAGTTCGAATATGGTGAATCAAGACAGTACACTAAGGTTGCATGTGTTCCATGGAATGTATAAGGATGATGAAGAGCAACATTGGTTCATCTATGAAGCAATCTTGTCAGTAAATAGAGTTACAGATGACGTGACTAAGATCATGCAACTAGAGACTACGTTTAGGGATGTATCCTTGGTGTTGTACATGAAATATAAGGCTACTGCACCAGTAGGACAGACAAGGTCCCTGGCTGAGATTAAGCATGATATGCTAAGGGAGTTTCAAAAGCCTAAGTAAGAATCCCAATGCATTACTAAAATCAAGCAAATCAAATAGAAGGAAGGAGAAACTATCTGGGACTATGACCAGTGGTTCAAAATCTTGTTGGATAGGCTGACGTTCCAAATCTAGGATGTGCAACACAGAGAATGGTTCATTACGGGGTTACTCCCCCATATCTGAGTCCCACTCACCCAACAAAAGGTGACAACTCAGGAAGAGGTAGTCAAGATCACAATGTGCTTGGAAGCTACACCTAGAGGCGTAGAGACATCAGTCAGGTTGGCGCAAATTCAGTCACAACTGGAAAACCTAACGATACAGCTACAAGACATGGCCAAGAATAACTCTGTGCGCGATCATGTATGGTGTACTACATGTCGTTTTGAGGGGCATCATCGAGACGAGTGCCCTGTCCTTCCAAATTATGTGGCGACAAGTGCGCCAAGTACATTTCCATATGGATAGTCTGAATGGTGTGAAATATGTAGGAAATGAGGACATGTGTCACCCCGCTACCCCACATTGCAGAAATACTAGACAACAACTCATACTCCATTATGCAAATTCTACAAGTGCGTCGACCATGATGTCAATAGTCGTCGCTCCCTCCAATTAATGCAAGATAACACTCGTAATGTATTTTAAGTACATGAGGAACAAAAGGGTGGTGAGCACGATGGCGTAGACAGAGGTGGATATCAAGGAGGATCCCAAAGTGGATATGGGCAGGATCACGACCGCAGATATGGCGGATGAGGAGGTAGACCCCCCACCTATTTTATTTGTGGTGAGATTTGTCATGTCTCATGATTTTGCACCAAATTGCGCATGATTTGTGTCTATTGTTATAGTCCTAAACATATAATTGAGGATTGTCCCGAATAACTGAAGAAGTGGGAGGACAAGAAGACCAATTGTAACATGGTGCATGTCGATCTACACAAAAACAAGAAGAAGAACAAGGAGGCTAGCATCTGAGTAGTAACCCACGGAGGGAAAAGATAGGGGAAGACTTCGAGGAGGGTGAAGGCTCAGATAAAAAATCGGAGGGAAATATTTTGAAGGCTCCTTAGCTCCCTCCAAAATTTGATGTTGCTCAGTAGAAGCAGCTTTTGCACGATGCATAGAGAGCACTTGAGGAAGAAAGAGCGCAAGAGGATTTTTAACGCATGACTAAGAGGTCTCTTGAAGAGGCATGAATCCAAGAGGAAGTGCAGAGGGAGACACAAAGGTTGCTGGAAGAAGCTCGGATCCGCGAAGAGGTGTAGCGAGTGACACATAGGTCATTGGACGAAGCTCACGCATGGGAGGAGTTGCAGTGTGCGACATAAATATCTTTGGAGGAGGCTTCAGTGCACAAAGAAATACAACATGTGACCCAAATATTGATAGAGGAAGCACATAGAGAGACTACATTGTGACGCACTAAGCAAAACTCATATGAAGAACAACACTAGGAGGAGTTGCAATCCACAACAAACACAAAAGTCTTATATGAATTAGGTTGCATGGCAGAAGCCGAAGATCAATTTAATACCTTCTTACACTTTTGTTTGCGATTTCTTAAAGATACAGAAGCTGCAAATAAGTTGACCCAAATGTTAGCTACATGCATGAAAGAAAAAGGAGAGGAGACCACCATATCTGCTCCCTTGCTACAAAGGGATGTACGCCGGGTCTGCAAGAAAAAGTGCATTGGTCAGGAATTCAATATGACAAGAGAGCTTGGTGGGTACGACATGCATGGATTCATGTTGGATCTAGGATCCGACGTGAGCATTTTTCCCAAGAAATATTGGGAAGTGATGGGTAAGCCTAAGTTGGTATGGTCGCCCATCCAAGTCTGATTGGCCAATCATTATAAGGTCTACCCCATAGGTTGGCTGGAGCAAGTAGAAGCGAACATCGAAGGAGTGAAGACAAAGGTCGACTTCGAAATCATCGAGATCATGGATGAGTCAGATCCATATCCTGCATTATTGGGGATTGACTAGGAATTTGGCAATAATGCGGTGTTAAATTTGAAGAAGAGGTATATATCCTTTGAAATTGATGCCCTACATGTGGTCATGCCACTAGATCCATATGAGGGAAACTGGTACAATGATCCCATGGATGAGGATGCGTGGAGCTCGGGCATTGAAAATATTTACAAAATCATGGAGCACAAGGAGGATTACATCAACCCCACCGTAGATGGAGAATTAAGTTGGAAGAGTGTCAAGTCTTATGACACAGACTCTTAAGATTCCATGGGGAGGTGGCAGAATAAACTATATGAAGTCACAACAAGGAGGTGCACACATATCTTTGTAGACGAGCCATGGGATCTACACATGGCTGAAGTGGCCGCACTTGTAGAAACTTAGGGCCAATATGCATTTGTTCTCAGCAACCCCACTGAACTAATCACCACTCTCGATGAAGCCTACTCCCAAGTCTCCTTGCCAGTACCAATGCAGCTAGATACTCCAACCCTGCAGAAAATAAAACACTTGTTGATTATGTCCAGAATCTACAGTCACAGAATCACGAACTTCAGAACCGACTACAACATCTTACGCCTGAGGACACCGCCCTCCAACAGTAAATTGCTCAAGAAATCACTACCGTTCAGAAGAGTGGAAACCATGCCCAAGGATTCACCAAGTTGGTTACTCACAGCTTCAAATTGTGGGATTATTTATAGATCCCTATGTACCTCACAACTCTTTATGATTGAACTCGCGCAATAGAGGCTAAGGTTGCACAACAAAAGTGGGACGTGGGTTCGTTGCCTCCCAAAGAATGGATTGTTGCAATGCATGTCATTGTTGCATGAACAAAGGAGATCACTTCAACAAGGGATGAGCAATAAAATATGCGAAAATTGATCACTTCGATGGCCAACAGGGCTATGGATTGGTATACTTAGATTTCATACATACAATTTGTTTTTGTCCCCCTTTTCGAGCAACTCAACATCATAGATTTAACAAATCCTCAGGCCACAGTCATCGATGTCGAGGCAGCTATTCAACTTTACAATGATCTCCAAGCCCAACTCAAAGAGATCGAACACCAATATAAGGACTTCGTTGAGGAATTCAGAAGTACTATACCATCCACGACAACGGTCATTCCTTAAAGCAATTGGATCGAGGACGAGCCAGATAATAGTGGTGGGGGCATGTTGGCACCCAAATTTTTGGGTTCAGTTTTGCGTTGCATGCACAAATGAAGTTGTGTGTGCTCATTCCATAGTTTTGCATGCACCTAATGAAATGCATGAGGAATGGCCTAGAGTGTGCACCAGACCAAGTTTTGTGAATAACACACCAATATTAAAGACCACCAAGTACACATAGATCCGTGTTTTGTCACTTGCACCAGAAATCAAGAAGATTCTTGTTATAATAAAGAAATGAATCATCGGGAAATATTCCCAAATGATTACCGTCGACAACATACAAAGATGTGGGACGACCAGAGAACGATCTGGCCAGGAATTTAAGATTTCCCTTTATGAAAAAAGTATACGAGGAGTGTTGGCAGGCACCAGAAGCATGCGAAGCAATTGTATCAGACAAAAGAGTGGAGCAGAGCAAAAAGAGACAACACTCCCCAATAGAGAAATCTATAAAAGGAAGCTTCAACATCATAAATAGAGTTAGATTTGTTGGGTTGGCTTAGCTATCAGTATCGAGCTCAATTTGAGCCTGTTGTATTGTTGTAATGTTGGGAATATAGTCTTGTGTCGATTCTATGTCTGATTTTTTAGCAAAGGCACATTGTGCAGCATGTTGTAATTCTGAGGTTTATATAGCAAAGATATGAAGTTCTATGGTTGTCATATGTGTTTTTCTTGCGCAATGTACATCTCTGATATGATGGAATGCTTCCAGTAATAAATATATGACAATTATGATTCATTCTGTGTCTACTATGTATGAGTTGAACATGTGTGTATTGTTTTAATTCTTAGTCCTAATAGTTTATCATACATGAGTTACATGAATGCCAATTGCGGTAAATTTTTGTGTGTTTGAACCTTCATCCCTGTCACAAGACCCTATGGTCTCTGTGATACTCTCTGCATCTCGGGTGAGACCTTCCTCGACCTTGGTCGAGGATTGATATGTCGATGCTTTGGGGTTTTTGTTGGACAACTCTAGATGAAACCTGGGTCTAAAACTCCTCATTGTTAAGAAGGACATGACTCATGCAATTGTGGATCAAAAGCACCCAACATGCAGATAACTTCGAAATTAATTACGGCCCACATGTAAATATTTAAATGATCGATGGCTTAGATACGATTACCCTGAAAGTGATGGAGCTCAAGATGTGATCTCATGTTTAAAACCACTTTCTAATTCGTATTGAATCACTTATGTCTTACATTGTAAGAAATATATTAAGACCTTGCTTTGTTGATTTAGTTGTGAATTAATATTACGATCTCAAGTTGAATTTGGAACAATGAAAGTTATAATAATCGTCAATGTAAAATAAGACAATTTCATTATAAATTTATATTATGTAAGTAAAACTTATAAATATGATATATTAAATGTTAAAAAGTAGACATATACTTACATGATTTTGTTTTTGTATATTTTATAGTTCAACAAATATGTGTTTGTGTGTGTGTATTAAAAAGTGCAGACCCCGTCGGAATTTCGACGAACTAGTTATCGCTCTTTCGACAACCTTTCTTTCTCCATCTTCATATGAACTTAGGGACTTTTGATGATCTTTCGACATAATTTTATCGATCTTTGGATGTACTTTTGTCAATCGTTTGACGTATGTTTTGTCGATCATTAGATGAACTTTTTTTTCTCATTAGACGCACTTTGTCCATCTTGATACGAACTTGTTGTTGGTCTATGGACGTAATTTTGTCAATATTTCAATGCACGTTTTGTCAATCATTAGACGAACTAGTGTCACTCTTTAGACACACTTTTTCCATCTTGGTACAAACTTCTTGTCGATCTTTTGACGTAATTTTGTCAATCTTTGGACATACTTTGGTCGATCTTTCAACACACATTTTGTCGATCATTAGAACAACTTCCATCATTCTTTAAATGCACTTTGTCCATCTTGGTATGAATTGTTTTTCAATCTATCGACGTAATTTTGTCGATATTTGGATGTACTTTTGTCGATCTTTAGAAGAAAATTTTGTCAATCATTAGACGAACGTTTTTCTCTCTTTAGATGCAGTTTGTGTCTCGCTTGTGATGAACGTGGTCGATCTTTCCAACATAAGTTTGCATCGGAAGTGTCCTCAGAATACCGACAAACCTTTTTTCATCGATAGTGCAACACGTGTCTAATGAAAAAAATGGGCTGATGCGTTCGTTGGAAGTCTGATGTTTTTGTGACACAAATTTGTTGATAAATTGTCAGAAAATGGGCCCAATGTATTAGTTTAAGGAGATGTTGAAAGCTTCAGGTCACAGAGAAAGAGCCCCACAATCAGCCACAACACCTCGGACAAGCAACACAGATGCAATGAGGGTATCAGATACCAGTTACAATATTGTCCCTCAGGGTTGTTGCACATGGGAAGACATATATGGCATGTTCTGCAATGACGAATTCCTGAAAAACGACCCAGACCTCAGAGTATGTCAAAACATACAAAGAAGTGGCATTCATATCGTGATTGAACGACCTGTGATCTTACCCTACAATGAAGTGGCCAGGTGGGCTTATGAAAATCCAAATGCATAGGCACATACCATCACCAACAATAAAGGAAACCTTGTATCTCCTTTGTATCTAGACAGTTTTCACATGATCTACAAATTATTGAAACCATTGACATATCTGAACAAAGAGTTCCTGGAAACCTTCGCTAAAGAGAAGCCTAAGCATATGAAAATTCTTCAGGATTGGTGGGACAAAGAAACTCCCTTTGTCTCTAAGCTCAGTAGGGTATATAATACCCAATATTCAATTTGCCATATCAATTTCTAATTACAATGATCTGCGGATTGTATGGGGAAGAGAACTCATACATTTTAAGCAGGAATAGACATCCATGGCCTACGTGGTGGTAAAAAAGGGAGAAGTTTTCAACTGGGTGTCAATTCTATCGGCCAACATCTGCCTCAATGTCCAGGAAACACACAGGTGCAAAAATCAGGTTTTTACCTGTATGTCTTTCTCATTGATGTTATTTGTGCATATGTCCCTAACTCGAGAATGAATTGGAACT
>JASDQU010241686.1:114743-139800 GCA_032191745.1 Picea mariana | reverse complement strand
ACTCTTCTTGTGACTTGGAAAATCAACAAGAAGAGTATTGGTGTCAAGTGGGTTTACAAAACTAAACTCAATGAAAAAGGGTAGATTGAAAAACACAAGGCAAGACTTGTTGCCAAAGGATTCTCACAACAACCAGGTACTGTCTATGGTGAAATTTTTTCTCCAGTAGCAAGATTAGACATTGTAAGGACCCAATTGGCCATAGCAGCCCAACAAAAATGGAAAGTATACCAGATGGATGTCAAGTCAGCATTCCTGAATGGTTTTTTAGAAGAAGAAGTTTATGTCGATCAGCCACCTGGATTTGAAGTACAAAAGCACCTAGCCAAAGTATATCGGTTGAAGAAAGCCTTGTATGGCTTAAAGCAAGCTCCAAGAGCTTGTTACAATAGAATTGACACTTATTTGATCAAAAGTGGTTTCAACAGAAGTCAAAATGAGCCAACTCTTTACACCAAAATTGATCAGCACGGTAAAATTTTAATTGTATGTTTATATATTGATGACATGATCTATACTGGAAATCTTTAGTGAACCGATTTTAAACATGCCATGCAATTTGAGTTTGAGATGATAGATCTTGGCATAATAAAATATTTTTTAGGGATTGAGGTTCATCAATCAGCCAAAAGAATTTTTGTSTGTCAGCAAATGTATGCAGAAGACATCCTCAAAATATTTCGCATGGAAGAATGCAATCCAGCAGAAACCCCCATATCACTAGGCACAAAATTGAGCAAGAAAGGTGAAGGCCCTACAATGGACCCTGCTCTATACAAAATTTTAKTAGGAAGTTTGTTGTATCTTACAGTGACTAGGCCTGACATTATGTATGCAGCCAGCCTTGTTTCCAGATTCATGGAATCCCTCAAAGATTCTTATTAGAAAATGGCGAAAAAAWTTATGCGATATGTTGCAGGAACTCTCAATTTTGGCTTATGGTACACTAAATCTGATAGTAATCATCTTTTTGGTTACACAGACAGTGATTTTGCAGGCAGCCTAGATGACAGGAAAAGCACATCTGGACATGCTTTTCACCTGGGCACAAACCTCATCTCATGGGCATCAAAGAAAAAGCCAATTGTTTCAATATCTTCTGCAGAGGTAGAGTATGTCGCTGCTACCTCAGCTTCCTGTCAAGTTGTGTGGCTGAGAAGAATATTGCAAGATATGTCACATACAGAAAATGATCCAACTCTTATTTTCTGTGACAATACTTTAGCAATTTCTTTATCTAAAAATCATGTGTTTCAAAAGAAGAGCAAACACATTGACACTCGTTTTCATTTCATACGCGAGCTAACCAATAATGGTGATATTGCACTACAATTCTATGGTTCTCGAGATCAGCCTGCTGATATATTTACAAAGCCACTAGGAAAGTCAGTTTTTTATTTTTAGAGACAACACTAAGGCATAATCAGTGTTGATGTTTGTAACTGTTGAGTTTAAGAGGGAGTGTTAAATATAATGTAACCTCAATAGGCTGATTGTACACTGCTAGTTGTCATGGCCATCTGTACTTTCTATTCTTGTTTTGCTTGAGCCTATTTAGCTCAGTTATTTCCCTTTGCATAGTACTTCTTCATATCTTCTTCATGTACTCGTTTTGTACTCTTCTTCTTACATTCTAATATACTGTTTTCTATTCTATTCTTTCTCTCTACATTTCTTGCCTTCACAATTTGTCAAATGCATCTGGTTCTATGTATTGACTATATTTTGTGATATATAAACACTTTTTTCTTATATTTTTTCCAAAATGGTGCAATTTCATGGGCCTCTTAACAAAGTGAATTTTTTTTTAAGATATATATGTACTTTTCTCTTCCATAGACCTGTTAACAAAGTTAAACAATACATCTTCAAATAATCATCAACAAGAATTAACAAAACTAAATTGTACATCTTCAAATAATCATCAACAACAATATTCACATCAACTCAACTCATCTTGGCTAGTTAACAAAGCTAGAAAAATCATCTTCAGATCATTAATAAAAATATAAATATCAGAAAGTAAATAATATTATAAATACCATACACCATATATATATTGAAGCAATAATATAAATACCAACCATACATCATAATTCAAGCATATTAGATATTCACATCGACTCAGTAGGTTAGATCGAATAGTTAAGTAACAACGCTGCATGGTAGCATAGTTAGCAGAGACAAATGGAAACTGCAACGAAGATGTGACAAGTAACATGAAGCATAGGTGGTATCCATGCAGTAAATAACACTTATTTTTTGAAACTATATAAGAAAATACTATTTCTGCATAGTGGAAGAAAAAAAATTATGAAGCAGTTTAGTTTGAAATATATTAAATAAGTTTGAAAGTATATAACAAAATAAAATTCGTGCATAAAGGAAGAAAAAGAAACAGTTTAGTTTGAAATGTATTAAATAAGTTAGAAGTATACACTGTTGAAAGATAAAAATGTATGAGGACATAAATTTAAAAGGAGATAAAAAACAGTTTTATTTGAAAACATATTAGTGGAAATTTCAAAGCGTTTGTCATATAGACTTGGATAGGGGGTCCCATGGACCATAAGAGAAATATGTACAAGAAACATGACTGTAGAAAGAAGAAGTGGGCAACAACAAACTGCAATACCTGCAAAAAATAAATAAATTGAAAGGTATCAATGTTAGAAATTTGTATTTAGAAAAGTGAAATAACTGGGTTGATAAACAAAGGAGGATGTGATCAGTATATTTACAGTGATGGTACATATGAGCCCCTTTGTTATTTTCTTGTGGCCTATGTTTCATTGATGTCGTTGACAACCACTGGAATCATGGAAACTGCATGTTTCCTTTCATTGGCGGCCTTCTTTAGTTCCCTTTCAAGCCATTCTTCAATGTAGCTTCTCATTGGGGCGATGTTGATCTCATTCCAGATTTTATGTTGAAAAGTTCGTTTTCCAATTCATCGACAACGATAGAAAGATCGCGTAGAGCTTGATGAATTTCCTTTTTTTGTACTGAATAGTTGACTAGCCAGTCGTGGATGTGATCTTAACCATATTGACGAATGCTCTAAAACTTTTCCAAAGACAATGCCTTAAACATATCAACTTGTTTATTGAAGTCTTTTCTAGTTAAGGGCAAGGAGTTGATGATTAAATTGGGGTCTTGGAAGTCATTGGTCCTTTCAGAGAAGTTTATTCTGGACAACCTTGTGAATAATTTTTCTTTCTTTGATATGGCTTGTTCACATGACTGGACAATGAGATGCAGGTTCTTCACTTTTTATTTCCATCATGCATTTAATTGATTGATCCAGTTTTTGGATGGAAGATCTTGTTGTCTTCTTTTTGTTTCTATCATGTTGTTGACAATGGTGCCAAAAGAAAGGATCGTCTTCAAATAAAAATGTTCTTCGTCTCTTAACTCCGCCTACAAATGTTCGAGAAAACTGTGTGTTCTGGTTCCAAGGGAATTCATGGTTTGTGTTCTTTCCCACGCCTCAGTAACTAGTTCCATTATTTTCTTCATATTATTCTCCACGTATCCTCTACAAGATGCAAGGACGATGGACAATCCTTTTCAGTTGGCTACAGGGTTGGCAGGCATGGCTATTACCGAAGGGTTGGCAAGCAATGTCATAGGAATCAAAGCCTCTTCCAATTCCTTCACTAGGTCCTTCAGTCTAGCATTTTCAGCTTCGATGCTTCCATTGGAAACATGATGTGCATCTCCTCTCATTGTGTGAATTTGACATATTTGGGATGAACGCATACTCGCAAGGCTAAACTCTGAACAAGATTTTCCTTTCTTATTTTTTACATTTTTTTTTTTCAATGATCAATTTTTTGGACTGGCTTTCAAAAACAACGCTCTGGAACACAAAGGATTCATCTTCGTTAAAATTTTCGGTATCAAATATGTCCATTGGATGACTATCCTGAATGGCACCTCCAGGCTCATAAAGGTAGTGGAGCACGCTATCCAGATCAGGCTCAAGTTCCATGTTCTCGCTCTGAATTTTGGGCTCTTTTGCGTGCCCCACATTTTTTTCCCTCTTCTTGTCTGCTGGAATCTTGTGAGAACTATAAATTTTAGAGTGAGGAGGGTAATTATATCCTCCTCCATTTGAAGAACTATGAATTGCTTTGTTGCTGTGGTGGGCTATTGGAGCGATGCTCCGGGATGTCGTACTTTTTGGAGTGTTATTCGTCGATTGAACACTATTTTCACCAAGGCCTTTCCCCTGCTCCCTGTTCAATTTAGTGTTCCTTTGCAGTGTTTCTAGGTCGTCAACATCAAAATAAGGAGTGTTTCTGCTAGTGTCTGTATTTTCGGATGGGTTTTTTTCGAAAAAACAATCGATGAAGCCAAGTGTTCGTAAATGTGGTCAAAATTGTTTATCGAGGTCGAACCCTCTTGGGATTCCAACATATCTCAAGTTCAGGTTGCTGGAATGTGCTGTGAATTCATCAATTTTGTTGAAATGTTTCAACACGAAGTCCCTGACTTTCCAAGGTAGAGGAATGAACTGTTTTTTTTCTCTTCGCTTGGAATAGATGCAACCAGGAGTTGTATTGTCATACTACTTCTGCAACAAAAATTATGTCTGTAATGTGACATGGAAGGAGAGAATGTTTTTCCGTGGAGCCAAAAATCCTTATCGCAATGTAATTATCCAAATGTTCAAGTGTCCCCTTCCTGTAAGAAAAGTTGGTTGCATGTTCACATATGTGGGGAGCATCTTCTCCAAACAATTATTTTTTGAAAACATACATGAAGACATTAAAAACCTCATAAAAACAGTGGGAAGCCTTGTGCTTCCACAAGGCCTAGTACTAGAGCATTGTTGGGTCGAATTCCCAGTTGACATTCTTGGACAGACAATTATGGAAACTGATAGCAATGTGCTATCACAAAAACTAAGTAGGATGACATATAAAATTTCTTTTCCCTTTTGAAATTTGACAATTGGGAACAGATTTCATAGGAAATTAAGTTTCCCCAATAAAAAATGGCTTGTTCATTTACAGTGAAATACAAACATAAAGAGTCATCTGGGAAACATTTGTTGTCGACGCCTGCCACGTTATTCTTTTAAATAGCCAGACAATTTCGCGGAATGGATTTCTAAATGAACTAACCTGGAAGCTTATGATATCTTCAGGAATTACAATCAGGTCTTCCAATAAATGTGGCAAGAGGTCCAAACCATTATTATTCTTTGCTAGGAACTATTTTCAATATTGTCCTTTGAATGTCAACATCAGCTCCGATAATTTTAACATCTTGCGGAAGACCCGAGGTGACAAAGAAACAAAAGAGCGGTCTCGCAATGAAATAATTATTTTATTTGAAATAAATTTATCGGCACACCAAGAGACCAACTCTTTACAGTCAAAATCTTGAGGGACACAGCTTGTATGAGCAATCCTAGATGTCAAAATTACTTGGTTCTGGGCGACAGGGGTTGAGTAATAAAAATATGCCTTGGACCACTAGAAGTTTTGGTCCTTGTGCCCAAAGATGTTCACTGTAGCTCCACAAAACTATTGTCAAGTTGATGCCATAGGTCTATGAGAATGTTGGTTTGCTCTAGACGATGGTTGAAATGAACAATTGTAACCGATAATGTAACTCTCCACAAAATATTGGTTATATTATTATGAATGGGAAAGCTCCTTGAGCCTTTCGTTGACTAATGACAATCTGTATGCATGGTGCATGATGAACTATTAGAAGTAAAGCTTACTTATTGCATGTTTAGAAGTGAGAAGGTGGTGGGTACGACAAAGAGAAATTAAGGACTGGAGGTTTTGTGAACTTGCCAATCCCATGACGTGCGAACGACATTTCATGATTTTGAAATAAACACTTGTAAGGGATAATATAACCCCCCACAAATCTCGGTTAAATGCGTATTAATAGGAGATATCCTCGATCCTTTCACCCATCAATGACAATATATACGGTACCTGCATGATGAGCTATTAGAATTAAATGTCAATAATTGCATATTTAGAAACAAGATATATATATATATATATATACATACATTAAAACATTTTTTTTTTATTATAGACAAGTGCGAAGGTCACGAAGATGGGGGAGAGAAAGGAACGAATGGCAAGGTCTCAAAAGAAGTTGGAAGAGATTCAAAATAGGGTTACGGGGTTTAATCAAGAAAAACAAGTGTTCCACGGCAAAATTTTATGTATCCAAATTTTTGACTGCAAAACCTATAAATCGGAAGAGAGCATGATGAGGCAGTTCAGCGGTCGCTTTGTATATTTGCAGAATTTAGAGAAAGTTGTTAAATATGATGATGGGAAATGGTCAGTCGGGATCATTTTCGAAATCAAATATTGAAAATTTCGTGAACGGACCAACCCGACGACGCGCAACTGACATTCCATGATTTTTGAAATTAACTCCTGGAAGGGATAATATAACCATCCAAAAATTTTGGGTTAACATGTGTTAATGGGAGATTTCCTCAAATCCTAGTATAGCATTAATGCTTGGTAGTTGCATACCTAGAAATAAGATATTATGTATAATTGGTAATTGCTAATTGCAAAAGGGCGCAGGCACATGAAACAACGATTAGGAATTGGATATTTCTTGAACCCGCAAACCTGAGGATCCATGCAAGAAATTGGAAGAAATGGAGAAGTATGCAAATTGAATGGGCCGATTCAAAATGGGGTGACAATATTTCCATAAGAGACATGAGGAACCGACGGTCAAATTGTATGTCTCGCAAGTTTTCAGTAAAAAATGTACTATATATATATACAAACATCTTTTTATTATAGACAACTGCCAAGGCTGGGGAGATGAGGGAGAGTACGAAAGGAATGGCAAGGTATGAAAAGCAGTCGAACGGGATTAAAAATAAGGTTACGGGGGATACTCAGGAGAGGTGAGTGCCCCACGGTCAAATTGTATGTATCGGATTTTTTGACTGCAAAATGTGTAAAATGGAAGAGAGCATGATGGGGCAGTTCAGCGGTCGGTTTTTATACTTGCGAAATTCCAGGAAAGTGGCTAAGTATGGAATAGGGAAATAGTCGGTCGGGCTCATTTTCAGAATCAAGGGTTGAATATTTTGTGAACGGACCAACCTGATGACACGAAAATGACATTCCATGATGTTTGAAATTAACAGTCAAAAGGGATAATATAACCATCCAGAAATTTTCATTTTATGTGTATTAATGGGAAATTTCCTCAAATCCTGGTTTAGCATTAACAGTTGGTAATCACATACCTAGAAAAAAAATCTTATATATAATTGGTAAATGCTAATTGCAAAAGGGAGCGGGCACATAAAACATTGATTAAAAATTGGATATTTATTGAACCCGCCAAACTGACAGCCCGAGAAAGAAATTCGAAGAAATGAAGAAGTATGGAAATCAGACAGATAGGATTCAAAATGGCGTGACAATAGTTCCGTAGAAGACATGATGACCAGACGGTTAAATTGTATGTCTTAGAATTTTTCAGTGCAAAATGTGTACCACAGAAGAGGGCATGATAGGTAGACTGTAATACATAAGACAGTATGATCTGAGTCTGGTTGTAAATTTTTATATTGTGGAAGTCACGGTACTATTCGTAGTTCATTGAACAATGGAAGTCCAATCTAAAGCCTGCCTACGGGGAATCCATGATCGGAGAAGTGACTTGGCATGGAATGGGGACACAGTCGGTGGGTGTCGCTATATAAGAGAGAAAGTGAAAAATTGAACACACAAGTCTGCCTACCCGTGCACCCAGACATTTTCGAAAAAAAAAATAAGTGACGAGAAAGATAAAGTTTAGGGAAAAGAGAAACTTATATTTGTCCAAGCATAGAAGACGGAAAAGAAGGTGTAATGAACCTAAAAAATCACCATAAAAAAATTTCAATATCTAATTCCATTTCATTTAAGCTCAGAATTTTAAGAGAAGGTAAGATTTATTTATGTCCATAAACTAATTCTGAAAAGTTTGAAATACTTAAAGGTGCATGTCTTCATGGCAAGCAACTCTCAAAAATACATCACACAAAAAACCTGTGTAACTAGTTTAAAACCTTCCTATGCAACAAATTATGTACTTGTCACGCCCTGCACACAGTACCTTATACGGATTATCTATTATCTCTATCTTGTCTCTATATTGGATGAAGATTCTCTGTCAATTCTACCAGTCCAGTCCTTACCGTATTAGAGTTGTTCATATAACCAATAACTCCTACCTTGTTCCTACAGTTATTGTGAAAAAACAGTGATCGAACAGGTTTTGACGATTTTCCAATGTCGAACACACAAAACAAAAGGGGCCACACAGTTTTCCAAAAAGGAGAAGAAGAAAAAAGGGACTGGAAGACCGTTGCCTCAGTGCTTCGGGGTTTCGGGGTTCAGAATCACGTGACTTCAAAAGCCAAAACATCAAAACGCAACAATTTTTGAATCGCGAAAAAAGAAGTGGGAACCGCACATCGGGGTTTTGGGGTTCGGAATCCTTGCGAGGTCAAGTGCCCAAACATCAACATGTCCAAACCTACGAAATGTGAAAAAAAAAGGTGGGACCCATGCTTCAGGTTTTCGAGGCTCAAAACTTTGCGACTCCTATGTCCATACATCAATAAGTACAAACCTCTGAAAAGCGAAACGACAAGGTGGAACCCGTACTTTGGGGTTTCGATATTTCGCGAGTACAGGAGCTAAATACTATCACACAACAACTCTCGAAATTATGAAAAGTGACCAACACTTCAGGATTTCAAAGATCGGAGTTTCGCGAGCACAGAAACCAACATTATCACACAACAAATCCTGAAATTGCAAAAAGTGACTAGCACTTTGGGATTTTGGAGTTCGGGGTTTCGCGAGTACACAAACCAACATCATCACACAACAACTCCTTAAATTTGCGAAAAGTGACCGACACTTCAGGATTTCAGAGTTCGGGGTTTCACAAGTACAGAAACTAACATCATCACACAACAACTCCCAAAATTTGCGAAAACTGATCGGCACTTCGGGATTTCAAAGTTCGAAGTTTCACGAGTACAAGTGCCAACGTCAATACAAAACAACTCTGAAATTGCGAAAACTGGAAAGGGTTGGACTAGTGCATCGGGGTTTCGGGGTTCAAAACTTCATGAGTTCAAGTGCCCCAACCTCACATGTAACAACACCGAAACCGTGACAAGGAATAGTTGGGTTAGAGATTACAAACTCTTTCTGTAGAAAATCTAAAGCAAGAAATCAATCAAAAATGGAAAGGAAGAGAGTATTCTACCTCTACTGTAATTCTCACATTAATATTCAAAATTCCATGATATTTTATCCCTAGCTAGTGTTCTTACTTCCATTCTTTGAGATAGTAGGTGTAGAAGGATTCAATGTCCGTTTACCTATCAGAATTCCGAAGGTCTAACTTCTGCGTTTCATACGCATATAATCTACAAAAGGGGTACAATAGGGTAACGATTTCTGTAAAAGGTAACTCCTATTATATTCACATAGAGCCTCTTTTAATCAATGCATTAAATTTCACCAGTACTAGATCTGATCATCTAGGTAAATACCTGAATAAGAATATCATTCCCTTAAAGTTTGGTAGTTAGAATTGATGTTCCAAGGGATTTCCAGGGGCTTTAAATACCGAGAGGACATGCCCTGTTGACGTTAATCTCCTCCTTTCCTTACTTATAGAAAATTAAATTACAGGTGCATCCATATAGCATTTTACTCACAGTAGGAACAATTTTCTAGAGTTTGGATGTTTATTACGAACTTCGCGGCGACAGATAGATTTTAACTACGAAAGGAATTCATCTTCCGCAATAAATAACTATACCTCAGCAGATAGATGTTAACATTCTCGCATACATATTACAACTATATAAATAAGGATTTCCTTCACATATACCTCTCACAATGGACAGAAAAAAAGGGAAACGTTACAGATCCATTTTAATCAAATAAATTGCATCATATATCAAACCATTCAAAACAGAGAATATAATTTATTCCAGTTCGGATTTAATAGATACATGACATCAATCAAACACATCCATTCATAATAGAGAGGGGTAGATCAACATATCTGAATCCAATCCACGGGAAGACAAAGGGAACAACCACGTTCCTCCCAACCGTAGAACAGGGCAGCCAAATCACTTGCCTGGTTCACCCCCTAACCTAACCATGAATCCATGAGGGCGAACTTGGAGACTCCTCAACAACATTACAAAAGTTTCAGCGGCTATCCCCTTACCTCACACTTGCTCGGAAGTACTCATAACAACAATAGGACTTGCAATACTTTCCCAGCATACTTGGCAACGTCCTGCCTCCTCCCATATGTTATTTATCAATTTTTTTCCTAGGTCTTTTTCCTTCCTTTGGGGATTTTTGCAACTCTCTTAATCCTTGATTCTCAGGGGCTTCCTGTGGCCAGATATATGATTTTCCACTTCTCATAATCAGCCTAGAGGCAGTTCCAACATGTTCCCCATGCATGGAGTCATGGTCAGTTGATTTTAACATGGTTGTTCCATTTGTCCTCCTGCAATTAATATAAATATTATGTTGTGATACAAGTGTCATAGTAAAATAGTTATTTGAGTCCAAACATATCTCTGCCCAATAGTCACAATAATTAAATACAATTATTAAATTCGAAATTCGGAACTTCCATAAATGGAAAAAAAATTCCAGATTCGAATTTGCCAAAAACAGAAATAAATTTCCAGCACATAAAAATATTTTATTTTTGGGGGATGTCACATCCTTTCTCCCTTCACTAAAAAAATTTCCTCAGTGTTCGTTCCTTTCTTGGAACAGGATTGGATGAGATTTCCGCTAATCTCCCTCCAATTCCCAAGTGGCCTCCTCAGGACTAAAGTGCTTCCATTGCACCTTTACCTGAGTGATGGCTCTATTCCGAAGTGCTATTTCTCTCTGGTATAGAATGCACAGGAGTTTCACCTGGAACTCGCCTTCGAGTTCCATCTGCACCAAGTTCCAATCAATCATATAAGTAGGGTCATGAATATACTTTTTCAACAAGGAAACATGAAATACGTTATGAATTCTTAGATTAGACGGATGTGTAAGATGATATGCTACGGGTCCAATTCGAGCTAGTATGTCGAAGGGCCCACAAAACCTGGGTTCCATATTGGCGTAGTTCCACAACTTCAGTGAGCTTTTTCAGACTTTGACCTTCAAATAAATAGGGTCTCCCACTTGAAATTCCAAGTGTCTTCTTTTATGATCCGCATAGCTCTTATGTCTGTCCTGTGCTTCTTTCGAGTTATGTTGTACCTTCCTTACCATGTTCTCCATTTCTTGGAGAATCTGTGGTCCAAACATGAGTCTGTCAGTTGGGTTATCCCAGCGAATTGGAGTTGTACACTTTCTTCCATATAGTATTTCGAAAGGGCTCAACTTCGCTGAAGCTTGGTACCCATTGTTATATGCAAATTCTACTAAGTGTAGGTAGTCTTCCAACTTGATCGGCTTTGTTCTTACATACATGCGGAGCATATCCTCTATGATTTTTCTTGTCCTCTCGGTCTGTCCATCCATTTGTGGATGATAACTCGTACTGAAATTCAAATTAGTATTTATCCCTACAAACAATTCCTTCCAAAAAGTGGATGTGAATTTTACGTCTCTATCTGAAATCACCATTTTAGGAATACCCTGCAGTCTAAAAATTTCTTTCATGAATATTTTAGCAATATTAATAGCTTTAAAAGTAGACTTTACAGGAATAAAGTGTGTGGACTTAATGATTTTATTGATTACAACCATGATTGAATCATTATGGTTTTGAGATTTAGGCAAACTTGTTATAAAGTCTAATGATATGGTCTCCCATTTCCATTCTGGTACTGGTAATGGCTGGCTGAATGCCGGTGTTTGGCCTTAACTTGCTTACAATATTGGCACCTAGCCAAGTACTCTGTTGTTTCTCCCTTCATGTTAGGCTAGTAAAATAGTTTTCAGAGTGCTTTCATTATTTTCTGGTAGCCTGAATGGCTAGAATACGGTTTCTTATGCACTTCGTCCAAAATAGTTAATTTAAGCTCTGTTGAATCTGGTACGTAAATTCTGTTTTTAAATCTTAATAGTCCCTTCTTGTCGATACTTATATCTGGTTTATCTGAGTTTGTGATACTATTTTGAAATTCTGCCATTATCTTAGTGTAATGTCCGTCATTAAAACCTATTATTCTTACTCTTTGTTCCAGATCACTTTCTGCCTTGCTGATATTTATCTCAAATAACCCATGGATTATGCGGCTTAAAGAATCTGCTACTTTATTTTCCTTACCCTTGATATGTTTGACCTTGAAGTCCAATTCGCTCAAAAAGGATAGCCACCTTTCTTGTCTTGCATCAAGGTCTGGTCTTTATCTGGGTCTGCTACCTTCAAAATGGGCTCTGATGTCAATAATTCTTTTAGCTTGTTAAAACTGTCTTGACACTTTTGCGACCAGTTAAACTTGGTCCCTTTCTTTTGTAATGACATGATAGGGTAGGCTATCTTGGAGAAACCTTCTATAAATCTACGTTAATATCTGGTGATTCTCATGAATGACCAGATATATGCCACATCCTTAGGCACTGGCCATTACATAATGGATTTTATCTTTTTTGGGTCTACGGCAATACCTTTCGAGGAAATCACATGTCCTAAATATTGTATTTATTTTTGATAAAAATCACATTTGTCAAATTTTGCGTATAGTTTGTGTTTCCTTAGTGTTTGAAGAACTATTCTTAAGTGTTCATCACATTCATCCTTCATTTTAGAATAGACCAGAATATCGTCGATAAATGCTACTACGATCTTTTCCAAGTACTGGCTGAAAATGATGTTCATCAAGCACATTAATGTGGCTTGTGCATTAGTGAGTCCTAAAGGTATGACTACAAACTCGTAGTGTCCATATCTTGTACGAAAAGATGTTTTGTTTATGTTCTGGTCCTTTATCCTAACTTGATGATAACCGGATCATAAATCCAATTTTGAGAATCTCTTGGCCCCACCAACTTGATCGAACAGATAATTTATCCTGGGTAAGGGATATTTTTCCTTAATGGTTACTTTGTTCAGTTGTCTATAATCGATACATAGTCTTGGAGTACCGTCTTTATTTTTCACAAAGAGGACTAGTGCTCCCCATGGAAAGACACTTGGTCTAATATAATCTTTGTCCAACAATTCCCGTAATTGTATTTTTAATTCTGTTAGTTCTGGTAGACTCATTTGGTAGGGTGATTTTGAGATGTGGGCTGATCCAGGTAGTAAGTCTATGGAGAAATATATTTCTCTCCTAGAAAGTAATTATGGTATCTCATCAACAAACATGTCTTTGAATTCACGTAGGAAAGCAAAGTCTTCTAACTTGGCCTTATCTTATTTTTCTAATAGATTCGTCACTTGGATGGCGCAAACTTGACATCCATTTATAATACATTTCTTGAATTGCATCGCTGAATTGTTGGATCTTTACCTTGTCCTCCCGGATGTACGGTACAAACCTTAATAGTTCCATAAAATTATTTATAAGGTCCTCCATTGTCATTTGTGTGAGTCATAATTCGTAAAATTCTTCCATCTTCCTTTCATAATCTCTTTCAGAAAGGTATTGTTTCTTGAAATACTTCTTAAAGTCAGACCATTCCAATTGTTTCTCCTTTAGGACCTTGGCCAACTTCAGGTGCTGCCACCAAATGCTGGCCTTCCCCTTCAGATTATAGATGGCCATTCTGACCTTCATGTTGCTGGAATAGTTGTAGATATGGAAGTATTTTTTTGATGTCCAACAACCATCCCTCAACTTCTTCTCCTATCCTGGATTTTCCATCAAAATTAGTTGGTTTAATCTTTTTAAAGTCTCCTTCAAGGTGGTTTGTTTCTTTTATTTTTTTGTCTGGTATGGTTTTGTCTTCAGCTGAATGTGTCCCTTTAGATGGAATTTCTCCTTTTTATGTTTTCCCACAAGAATTCTAGGAGGCCCTCTTGCTGACCTCTTCCTCATGGTTATCATCTTTTGGGATTTTCTTGGTTACTATACTACGCAGCAGGACTTCATTTATCTCTTGTTTTTCCTGTTGCGCCTTCTTCAATTTTTCATTGTCGGCCTTGAAAACCTGTAGTTCAACAATAAGGTTCCTCATTTTTTCCAACACATCCATGGGTGAGATTCCATCACTGTTCTGTCTCGGATCTCTAGGATGTCCTTGCTGTGGATTCCCTTCCATCTTGATTTCTGCACCTTCTTGAGCTGCCATTATTTAACACAAAACAAAAAATATCTTTGTTTGTAATACACAAGATTTATTAGTTTTTTCATAAATAAGAATATATACTAAGCAATTAATGTGGCCCTGTTCAGGCCCAGTGTTGTAACTTCTGCTCTGATACCATATGTAATAAACCTCAAAAATCACCACAAAAAAATTTCAACATCTAATTTTGTTTCATTTAAGCTCATAATATTAAGAGAAGGTAAGATTTATTTATGTCCATAAACTAATTATCAAAAGTTCGAAATACTTAAAGGAACATATATTCAAGGAAAGCAGCACTCAAAATTACATCATGCAAAAAAACTGTGTAACTAGTTTAAAACCTTCCTATGCAACAAATTATGTACTTGTCATGCCCTGCACACAGTAACTTATAAGGATTAACTATTATCTCTATCCTATCTCTATATCGGATGAAGATTATCCATTGATTCTACTAGTCCAGTGCTTACTGTATTAGATTTGTTCATATAACCAATAACTCCTACCCTTTTCCTACTCAAACGGGTTTCGGCGATTTTCTAGTGTCGAACACACAAAACAAAATGGGCCACGGTGTTGGCCAAAAATGCGAAGAAGAAAAAAGGGATTGGAAGACCATGGCCACAGTACTTCAAGGTTTCAGGGTTCGAAATCCCGTGACTTCAAAAGTGAAAATGTCAAAATGGAACAATTTCCGAATTGCGAAAGAAGAAGTGGGACCCGCACATCGGGGTTTCGGGGTTCGAAATTATAATGAGATCAAGTTCCCGAACATCAACATATCAAAACCTCCGAAATGAGAAAAAGAAAGGTGATACCTATGCTTCGAGTTTTCGGAGCTCGAAACTTCACGACTCCAGTGTCCATATATCAATAAGTACAAACCTCCGAAAAGCGAAAAGGCAAGGTCGAACCTGTACTTCGGGGTTTAGGGATTTCGCGAGTATAGGAGCCAAACACTATCACACAACAACTCCCGAAATTATGAAAAGTGACCAGCACTTCGGGATTTCAGAGTCCAGGGTGTCGCGAGTACAGAAACCAATATCATCACACAATAACTCCTGAAATTGCGAAAAGTGACCAGCATTTTGGGATTTCAGAGTTCAGGGTTTCGCGAGTACAGAAACCAACATCATCCCACAACAACTCCCGAAATTTGTGAAAATTGACCGACACTTCAGGATTTCAGAGTTCAGGGTTTCGTGAGTACAGAAACCAACATAATCACACAACAACTCCCGAAATTTGTGAAAAGTGACCGGCACTTCGATATTTTGGAGTTTGGGGTTTCGCGAGTACAAGCACCAATTTCAATACACAACAAATCCCAAAATTGTGAAAAGTGGAAAGGGTTGGACTAGTGCTTCAGGGTTTCAGGGTTCAAAACTTCATGATTTCAAGTGCCCCAACCTCACATGTAATAACCCCGAAACCATGACAAGGAAAAGTTGGGTTAGAGATTACAAACTCTTTCTGTAGAAAATCTACAGCAAGAAATCAATTGAAAATGCAAAGGAAGAGAGTATTCTACCTCTACTATAATTCTTACATTAATCTTCAAAATTCCATGATCTTTTATCCTTAGCTGGTGTTCTTACTTCCATTCTGTGAGACATCAGGGGTAGAAGGATTCAATGTTCGTTTACCTATCACAATTCCGAAGATCTAGCTTATGCGTTTCATACGCATATAATCTACAAAAGGGGTACAATAGGGTAACCATTTCTGTAAATGTAACTCTTATTATATTCACTTAGAACCTCTTTTAATCAATGCATTAAATGTCACCAGTACTACATCTCGGCATCTAGGTAAATACATGAATAAGAATATCATTCCCTCAGAGTTTGGTAGTTAGAATTGATGTTCCGAGGGATTTCCAGGGATTTTAACTACTGAGAGGACCTTCCCTACTGACGTTAATCTCCTCCTTTTCTTTCCTTACTTACTTATAGAAAATTAAATTAGAGGTGTGTCCATATAGCATTTTACTTAGAGGAGGAACAATTTTCTAGAGTTTGGATGTTTATAATGAATTTCGTAGCGACAAACAGATTTTAACTATGAAAGGACTTCATCTTCCGTAACAAATAACTATACCTCAGTAGATAGATGTGAACACTCCCGCAGACGTATTACAACTATATAAATAAGGATTTCCTTCTCATATATTTCTCACAACGAACAGAAAAAAAGGGAAACATTACAGTTCCATTTTAATCAAATACAATGCATCAGATATCAAACCATTCAAAACAAAGAATAGAATTGATTCTAGTTCGGATTTAATAGATACATGACATCAATCAAACACAACCATTCATAATAGATATGGGTAGATCAGCATATCTAAATCCAATCTGTGGGAAGACAAAGGGAACAACCACATTCCTCCCAACCATAGAACAGGGCAGCCAAATCACTTGCCCAGTTCACCCCCTAACCTGACCATGAATCCATGAGGGGGAACATGGCGACTCCTCCGCAACATTCCAAATTTTTCAGCAGCTATCCCCTTTCCTCACACTTTTTCGGTAGTGCTCATAACAACAAGAGGACTCACAATCCTTTCCCAGCATACTTGGGAGCATCCTGCCTCCTCGCATATGTTATTTATCAATTTTTGCCCGTATCTTTTTCCCTCCTTTGGGGATTTTCGTAGCTCTCTTAATCCCTAATTTTCAAGGGATTCTAGTGGCCAAATCTCTAATTTTCCACTTCTCAAAATCAGCCTAGAGTCAGTTCCAACATGTTCCCCTCTCATGGAGTCATGGTCCGCTAATTTTAACATGGTTGTTCCATTTGTCCTCCTGCAATTAATATAAAGATTATGTTGTGATACAAGTGTCATAGTCAAATAGTTAGTTCAGTCCAAACAGATCTCTTCCCAATAGTCACAATAATTAAATATAATTATTATATTCGAAATTCAGAATTGCCATAAATGGAAAACAAATTCCAGATTCGAATTTGCCAAAAACGGAAATAAATTTCCAGCACATAAAAATATTTTATTTTTGGGGGATATCACATCCTTTCCCCCTTCAGTAAAACACTGTACTCAGTGTTCATTCCTTTCCTAGAATAGGATTGGATGATATTTCTGCAAATCTCCCTCCAATTCCCAAGTGGCCTCCTTAGGACTAAAGTGCTTCCATTGCACCTTTACCTAAGCGATGGCTCTGTTCCAAAGTGTTATTTCTTTTCGATCAAGAATGCACAGGGGTTCCACCTAGAACTCGCCTTCGGGTTCCACCTACACCAATTTCCAATCAATCATATGAGTCGGGTCATGAATATACTTTTTCAACAAGGAAACATGAAATACATTACAAATTCTTAGATTAGCTAGAAGTGCAAGCTGATATGCTACGGGTCCAATTCGAGCTAGTATCTCTAAGGGCCCACAAAAATTGGGTGCCATCTTGGCATAGTTCCCCAAATTCAGTGAGCTTTTTTGGGCTTTGACCTTAAAATAAATATGGTCTCCCACTTGAAATTCCAAGTGTCTTCTTTTCTGATCCGCATAGTTCTTCTGTCTATCTTGTGCTTCTTTTAAGTTCGGTTGTACCTTCCTTACCATGTTCTACATTTCTTGGAGAATCTCTGGTCCAACCATGAGTTTGTCAGCCGAGTTATCCCAGCTAATTGGAGTTGTACACTTTCTGCTATAGAGTATTTCGAAAGGGATCAACTTAGGCGAAGTTTGGTACCCATTGTTATATGCAAATTCTACTAAGTGTAGATAGTCTTCCCACTTGCTCGGCTTTGTTCTTACATACATGCAGAGCATATCCTCTATGATTTGGTTTGTCATCTCAATCTGTCCATTTGTTTTTGGATGATAACTCGTACTGAAATTCAAATTAGTATTTATCCCTGCAAACAATTCCTTCCAAAAAACGGATGTGAATTTTACGTCTCTATCTGAAATCACCATTTTAGGAATACCATGCAGTCTAAAAATTTCTTTCATGAATATTTCAGCCATATTAATATGTTTAAAAGTAGATTTTATAGGAATAAAGTGTGCGGAATTACTGAGTTTATTGATTACAAACATGATTGAATCATTTTGGTTCTGAGTTTTAGGCAAACCTGTTATAAAGTCCATTGATATGGTCTCCCATTTCCATTCCAGTACTGGTAATGGTTGTAATAGTTCAGCTAGAATCTGATGTTCGGCCTTAACTTGCTGACAATCTTGGCACATAGCCAAGTACTCTATTTTTTTGTCCTTCATGTTATTCTAGTAAAATAGTTTTTTGAGTGTTGTTATTGTTTTTTGGTAAACTGGATGGTCAGAATACGGTTTCTTATGCACTTCATCCAAAATAGTTAATTTAAGCTCTGTTGAATCTGGTATGTAATGTCTGTTTTTAAATCTTAATAGTCCCTTCTTGTCGATACTTATATCTAGTTTATCTGAGTCTGCGATACTATTTTGAAATTGTGCCATCATCTTAGTGTAATGTCCATCATTAACACCTGTCGTTCTTACTCTTTGTTCGAGATCACTTTCTGCCCTGCTGATATTTATCTCAAATAACCCATGGATTCTGCGGCTTAAAGCATCTTCTACTTTATTTTCCTTACCCTTGATATGTCTGAACTCGAAGTCGAATTCTCTCAAAAAGGCTAGCCACCTTGCTTGTCTTGCATTAAGGTCTGGTTGGCTAAACAAATATTTCACCCCACTATTATCCGTCAATAGTAAGAATTTTTTGTCCATTATATAGTGTCGCCACATTTTTAAGGCATGTATTACTGCTGCCAATTCTAAGTCATGAGTGACATAATTTCTCTCATGTTCTTTTAATTTTCGGGACTCAAAAAAAATAACGTCCCCTTCCTAAGTTAGAACACAAACTAGTCCCTCTTTACTTGCATCAACGCATATTATGAAGTCTTTATCTAGGTATGTTACCTTCAAAATGAGCGTTGATGTCAATAATTCTTTTAGCTTGTTAAAACTGTCTTGACAATTTTGTGACTAGTTAAACTTGGTCCCTTTCTTTTGTAATGACGTGATAGGGTAGTCTATCTTGGAGAACCCTTCTATAAATCTACGATAATATCCGGTTATTCCCATGAATGATCGGATATCTGCCACATTCTTAGGCACAGACCATTCCATAATGGATTTTATCTTTTTTGGGTCTACGACAATACCTTCCTAGGAAATGACATATCCTAAATATTGTATTTATTTTTGATAAAAATCACATTTGCTGAATTTTGGGTATAGTTTGTGTTTCCTTAGTGTTTACAGAACTATTCTTAAGTGTTCATCATGTTCCTCCTCCATTTTAGAATAGACTAGAATATCGTCGATAAATACAACAATGAACTTGTCTAAGTATTGGCTGAAAATTTTGTTCATCAAGAACATAAATGTGGTTGGTGCATTAGTGAGTCCAAAAGGTATGAATATAGACTCATAGTGTCTTTATCTTGTACGAAAAGCTATTTTGTTTATGTCCTTGTCCTTTATCCTAACTTGATGATAACTGTATCATAAATCCAATTTTGAGAAGATCTTGGCCCCACCAACTTGATCGAACAGATCATTTATCCTAGGTAAGGGATATTTGTTCTTAATGGTTAGTTTGTTTATTTTTCTATAATCGATACATAGTCTTAGAGTATCGTCTTTCTTTTTCACAAAGAGGACTAGTGCTCCCCATGGCGAGACGCTTGGTCTAATATAATCTTTGTCCAAAAATTCTTGTAATTGTATTTTTAATTCTGTCAGTTCTGGTAGACTCATTCCGTAGGGTTGTTTTCATACGGGGGATGATCTGTGTAGTAAGTCTATGGAGAAATCTATTTCTCTCCTAGGAGGCAATTCTAGTATCTCATAAAAAAAAATGTCTCTGAATTAACGTAGGACAACAAAGTCTTCTAACTTTGGATTATCTTCTTTTTCTAATAGATTCGTCACTTGGATGGTGTAAACTTGACATCCCTTTCTAATACATTTCTTGAATTGCATCGATGAAACTTGTCTGATTGACACAGGTTTTGGTATGCCTTGGGTTGTTCTAACAGTGCCAAAATTATCTTTGTAGCTAAGTATCTTTGTATAATAGTCTAGTATTGCTTTGTGTTGTTCCAACCAATCCATCCCAATAATCATATCATAAGATCCTAGGGGTAGGATGTTCATATTGGTCCTTATATTTTGACCATCTAAGCTGAACTCAAGATCAAGAATAAAGTTAACTACTTTTCTTTTAGCACCTGTTGCTAGTTGTACAAGCCAAGATTTTTTGTGCTTTTGTTTCTTAAGTTTATTCAAATCTACTACATCGGGAGTAATATAACTTAACGTAGCTTCAGGGTCAATTAAAACAAATATTCGAGTGTCATAGATTTTACCTTCGATTTCTAACACCGAGGATTGGTGGTCAGCTTGTCGACCATCTATGGCTGCATTTATCCGATGCAGGCTTCTGCCCATGTCTCCCACTGTCGAGGCTTCCTACAAATTGTGGATAGCAGTGTTGTTTGTTGTAATGAAACATGGACAATTCCTCCTCAGATGAGGCTTTCCACACTACCAACACTTTAATAGCTCGTGGGAGTTCTACCCAAACTTCTTCATTCCCAGGTTTACCTGTTTATCGCTACATTGCGTATTCAGATGATTGGAGTGAAAATCCTTCCTTGGGAAGATTTTTGCTGCATTCTGATAAGGAGCTGGTTGGTATCCCTTCTTCCACTGGTTCATTCGATCTTGCTTCTTATCCTTCCAGGTCTTGGGAAACTCTACCCGTTGTTTATTCTGGTCATAGCACATTCGTGCTTTCCTGAATACCTCACTCAAGTATTTAGGGTTGTCAAACTCAATTCTATCCCGATAGGCCTATGGTAAACAACTTAAGAATCGTTGGATCTTTACCTTGTTCTCCCGGATGTACGGTACAAACCTTAATAGTTTCAAAAACTTATTTATAAGGTCCTCCATTTTCATTTGTCCGAGTTGTAATTCGTAAAATTATTTTGTCTTCCTTTCATAATAGCTTTCAGAAAGGTATTGTATCTTGAAATACTTCTTAAAGTCAGACCATTCCAAATATTTCTCCTTTAGGCCCTTGGCCAGCTTTAGGTCCTGCCACCAAATGCTAGCCTTCCCCTTCAGATTATATATGGCCATTCTGACCTTCATGTTGCTAGAATAGTTGTAGATCTGGAAGTATTTTTTTGATTTCCAACAACCATGCCTCGAATTCTTCTCTTGTCCTGGATTCTCTGTCAAAAGTAGCTGGTTTAATATTTTTTAATTCTCCTTGAAGGTGGTCTCTTTGTTTTCTTTTTTTGTCTGGTATGGTTTTTTCTTCAGCTTAAGGTATCCCTTCAGATGAACTTTCTCCTTTTTATTTTTTCACACCAGAATTCTTGGAGGCCCTCTTGCTGACCTCTTCCTCATGGTTACCATCTTTTGGGATCTTCTTGGCTACTATACTATGCAATAGGACTTCATTTATATCTTGTTGTTCCTGCTATGTATTCTTCAATTTTTCATAGTTGGCCTTGAAAACCTATAGTTCAACAATAAGGTTTTTCATTGTTTCCAACACCTCAGTGGGTGAGCTCTCGGATCTCCAGGAGGTCAGTGATGCGGATTCCCTTCCATCCCGATTTCTGCACCTTCTTGTGCTACCATTATTTAACACAAAACATAAAATCTTTTTGTTTGTAATACACAAGATTTATTAGTTTTTTCATAAATCATAATATATACTAAGGAATTAATGTGGCCCTATTCAGGCCTAGTGTTGTAACTTTTGCTCTGATACCATATGTAATGAACCTCAAAAATCACCACAAAAAAAAATTCAATATCTAATTCCATTTCGTTTAAGCTCAGAATTTTAAGAGAAGGTAAGATTTATTTATGTCCATAAACTAATTATGAAAAGTTCAAAATACTTAAAGGAGCATGTTTTCATGGCAAGCAGCACTCAAAAAGACTTCACACAAGAAATTTGTGTAACTAGTCTAAAACCTTCCTATGCAACAAATTTTGTACTTGTCACACCCTGCACACAATGAATTATAAGGAATATCTATGATCTCTATCCTATCTCTATCTCGGATGAAGATTCTCCATCGATTCTACTAGTCCATTCCTTACCGTATTAGAGTTTTTCATATAACCAATAACTCCTACCCTGTTCCTACAGTTTTTGTGAAAAAACAGTGATCGAATGGGTTTCAGCGATTTTCCAATGCCGAACACTCAAAACAAAAGGGGCCACACTATTTGCCAAAAACGTGATAAAGAAAAAAGGGACTGGAAGACTGTGGGCTCAGTACTTCGAGGTTTTGGGGTTAGGAATCCCGTGAATTCAAAAGCCAAAACTTTAAAATGCAACAATTTCTCAATCGTGAAAAAAGAAGTGGGACTCGCACATTGGGGTTTTGGGGTTCAGAATCCTCGCGAGATCAAGTCCCCAAACATCAACATGTCCAAACCTCCGAAATGCGGAAAAGAAAGGTGAGATCCATGCTTCAGGTTTTCTGGGCTCGAAACTTTGCAACTCCAATGTCCATAGATCAATAATTACAAACCTTCAAAAAGTGAAAACTCAAGGTGGAACCTGTACTTCAGGGTTTCAGGATTTCGCGAGTATAGGAGCCAAACACTATCGCACAACAACTCTTGAAATTACAAAAAGTGACCAGCACTTCGGGATTTCGGAATTCAGGGTTTTTCCAGTACATAAACCAACATCATCACACAAAAACTCCCGAAATTGCGAAAAGTGACCAGCACTTCATGATTTCGGAGTTCAAGGTTTCGTGAGTATAGAAACCAACATCATCACACAACAACTCCCGAAATTTGTGAAAAGTGACATGCATTTTGGGATTTTGAAGTTCAAGGTTTTGTGAGTATAGAAACCAACATCATCACACAACAACTCCCGAAATTTGTGAAAAGTGACCGGCACTTTGGGATTTCGGAGTTAAGGGTTTCACAAGTACAATCACCAACGTCAATACATAACAAATCCCAAAATTTCAAAAAGTGGAAAGGGTTGGACTAGTGCTTCAGGGTTTTCGGTTTCAGAACTTCATGAGTTCAAGTTCCCCAACCTCATATGTAACAACCCCGAAGCCGTGACAAGGAAAAGTTGGTTTAGAGATTACAAACTCTTTCTGTAGAAAATCTAAAGCAAGAAATCAATCGAAAACACAAAGGAAGAGAGTATTCTACCTCTACTATAATTCTCACATTAATATTCAAAATTCCATGATATTTTATCCTTAGCTAGTGTTCTTACTTCCATTCTGTGAGACAACAGGTGTAAAAGGTAAATCCTATTCATTCACTTAGAACCATTTTTAATCAATGCATTAAATGTCACCAGTACTAGATCTGGGCATCTAGGTAAATACATGAATAAGAATATCATTTCCTCAGAGTTTGGTAGTTAGAATTGATGTTCTGAGGGATTTCCTGGGGTTTTAAATACCGAGAGGACCTACCCTATTGACATTAATCTCCTCCTTTCCTTAATTACTTATAGAAAATTAAATTACAGGTGCATCCATCTAGCATTTTACTCAGAGGAGGAACAATTTTCTAGAGTTTGGATGTTTATTACGAACTTCACGGCGATAGATAAATTTTAACTACGAAAGGACTTCATATTCCGCAACAAATAACTATACCTAAGTAGATAAATGTGAACATTCTCGCAGATGTATTACAACTATATAAATAAGGATTTTCTTCACATATATTTCTCACAATGAACAGAAAAAAAGGGAAACGTTACAGTTCCGTTTTAATCAAATACAATGCATCAGATATCAAACCATTCAAAACAAAGAATATAATTGATTCCAGTTTGGATTTAATAGATACATGAAATCAATAAAACATAGCCATTCATAATAGAGAGGGGTATATCAACATATCTTAATCCAATCTGTGGGAAGACAAAGGGAACAACCACATTCCTCCCAATCGTAGAACAGGGCAGCCAAATCACTTGCCCAATTCACCCCCTAACGTGACCATGAATCCATGAGGGCGAACTTGGAGACTCCTCAACAACATTTCAAATTTTTCAGCAGCTATCCCCTTGCCTCACACTTTCTCAAAAGTTCTCATAACAGCAAGAGCAGTCACAATCCTTTCCAAGCATACTTGGCAGTGTCCTGCCTCCTTGCATATGCTATTTATCAATTTTTGCCCGGGTCTTTTTCCCTCCTTTGGGGATTTTCNAATCCCTGATTTTTAGGGGCTTCTATTGCCCAAATCTCTGATTTTCCATTTCTCATAATCATACTAGAGGCAGTTCCAAATGTTCTCCACTCATGGAGTCATGGTCAGCTGATTTTAACATGGTTGTTCCATTTGTCCTCCCGCAATTAATATAAATATTCTGTTGTGATACAAGTGTCATAGTCAAATAGTTAACTTAGTCCAAAAAGATCTCTACCCAACATTCATAATAATTAAATACAATTATTAAATTCGAAATTTGGAATTGCCATAAATGGCAAAAAATTTCCAGATTTGAATTTGCCAAAAATGGAAATAAATTTCCAGCACATAAAAATATTTTATTTTTGGGGGATGTCACAGAATGGATAATATATTCACATCTGCAACAAATATGCCATTTCCTACCGAGATATAGAGTTGGAAAGAAGTGCGAAGGTGGAAGGCACAGAAAGCGACGACTAAGGAATATGATCCATGAGTTTACTTGGTTATTGGTTGTATGCTTCAT
>JASDQU010241686.1:82508-94254 GCA_032191745.1 Picea mariana | reverse complement strand
AAAAGAAAACAAGCTGCATAAATTTGGTGAAGGATATTTGTATAAGCAAACCAAGGATGATTTTGTGGATGTATATGCACAACAATTGTAGAAATAGCTAGTTTCTTCAGATTCTGTACTATGTCTACCCGCAAATCTGTTACAAATGTTTCTTGGGTTGTTCTAAAGATCCTTTCTCTAACATTCCTTTTATTTTTTATATTTTTGAAGAGCATAAGAGGAAACTTTCCTTTATGCAAATGTTGTTCCATTGACAAAAAAAAAAATTAATCGGTAATGAACAATTGTAGCTGCAATATGGAACAATGCAATATTTTTGTAACTTACACGAGATACATGTGCATGCAAAAGTAAAAGACAAAACTGGATATGGAAAACGATACCATTGCCTTGCCATTGTCCAACTCTCCATAATTTATATGGAGAATGTGTTGCGAGCCAAGTTTTCATGCCAGTGTGACAGCTGCGCCAATGGTTTCGATTGGGTAAATTTCATTGTTCTGTGAAATCTGGCTGATAGTGGTGTTTGGGAAAAAATGATAATCTTAACAAACAACAAGAATTTTTTCCACAACACTTGTTTCATTCAGTGAAATAATYCGATCACAATCACCATAGTCATATAGTATTTTGGGCAATATATTAAAATTTTTAATGGATATCCCATTACCAAGGAGTATCTTTTCTGCATGTCTCTAGACAAGTTGTGTAGGAATAGTTAGTGTCACTTTCATCATGGCCTCTGTGTCTATCATGTCAACACACATAATGGATCTAGTTTTGTTTTCCTTGTCCAAGTAGGTGCTATAGATGACCATTATGTCCCTAATGAACACTTTCCCAGTTCTACAGTTGTGCAATCCCTCTATTGATAGTACTTTGGGTGTTACAACTCCAGACCTGGTGACAATTTTTGAATAGGAAAAACTAAAGTGAATGGTAGTGTGCATTTTTTTTTTTTTTTCTCTTTTCACTTGCATAAGTCTACAAGTAGATGCATGGCTTCGATGAACTATGGATCCAGAGTTTTTCAACCACACCTTCTAGTCTATGGAACCTGTGCTATGTTCGGTGTCTTGCTTGTACTTGTTGATATTTCTTGTGAACTGGAAACCATGTATTACATATGACATAAACATATTGACCATGCCATAGATGAATAAATAGTCGAGGATATTTTTTTGGTAAACATACAAACCTTTGTCCTTGTCAGTCTGCTGATGTCTTAGATGACTAACTGCTCATGGTCATGTCACTAGTCCAACTTTTTCTGATCCAAGCATGTGTAGATGAACATCAGAAGGACTAAACAAGAATATGCATTGTATACTATCTATAATAGTTCTTAATGTCACATGCAGGGTGGAAGGAGATGGAATACGAAATAGGGTGTCAAAGAATATACTCAAGAAACATGAGGACCCGAGAATCAAATTCTATTCCTCTGGTTTTTTCACTGGAAAAATGTGTAACAATAAACATCGCATGATGGCGGGGCATGAAGCACAATCTATATATCACGGACCACTGAAAGCTAGGGGAGAAATATTGAACCTGCTAGCCCGACACCTGCAATAAAAAAAGTGGGTAAGTATGGAATAAGGAAGAAGCATGACCATAAATATGAAACCGTTAGTCCGCCAACCGGTGCACAAAGGAATTTTTGAAAAGACCACTAAGTAGAGAAATTAAAAAAAAACAAGGGATAATAGAAAATGGAAAAAGTAGAAATGGGGAGGGCAGAAAAACCCATTGCTTTCAGGTCACCATTTTCTAGTTTAATATTATATGCCCCCACTCAGTTTGCATATTTAATTTATTACCACATTTGGTATACCTTTTCAAATATTGCACCATAGAACGCTCTACTGTTGCACCAAACAATTCATATTCCTTTCCAACCAACCTGTTTCTTCCAAGGTAGCAACACCGAATATACAATGGACATGAAGGCCAGTTAGTAGGAAGACAGACATGTAAAAGAAAGAAAAAAAGTTCTATTTATTCCAATGTAACAACAAACAAAATACGATTGACATGAGAATATTCATAAAGATATGCAGTATATAAATACAGGTAAACCCAAAAAAAATAGAACCATATTAAAAAAAGAAGGGAAAAAAAAAGTTGCAGTGCAACAGAACAAGCACAAAAAATATACATACAGTAAACAAAATACTTAACACTGAAATATGAAATAATAGTATAGGTATCCACCTTTGCAACTCCTCTCCTACATTACCACCAAAGAGCCCATAGTCCTCTCCATACATTTTGTTTGTTTAAATGTAGTAATGCAGGAAAAATACAACGGACATGATGGATGTTAGTATGCAAGAAGACATGTAATGAAGATAAGTTATTATTTAGGATGGCACACATGAAATAACAATAAAATCATGTACCTTTCTATCTCCTCCTCAATCGATGCAGTCAAGACTCTGTCATTTTCTCCAGCTATTATGTTTGTTTGAATGTGGGAACACACAAAATATTGAACATGAATGGAAGTTGATATGCACTGTTGAACAAGTAATATTCAGATACACTAGATGAGACTCAATGAATATAATAAAAGATAGGAAGAAACATCAACCTTTGTGCTTCTCCATCCATATATGTAAATATGTTTTTTTTTTCCTTTCCCAAAATATATTACAAGCCACCAAATATTAAGAAATTGAATGGTCGTAGCTAAACAATTTTTGTTTTTCCATGGAAAAGTAGCCAGATATGATTCCACCCATGGAAATACGTGTTCTTTATTCTCTACACATATTCTTGATCCCACGATACAAGATTTTTCTTTTTCATGGCACACTACCCAGACATGCTTCTAGACATGGAAATATAATTTTGCAGCATCTTTGTTGTACATATCATATCTCAAGTACAAGACAAATTGTATTGTGGGCACACTAGTATTTGTAGAGGATAAAGAACATGTATTTTCATATGGGCACATTTCACCATATATGCTTTATAAGTGCATCTTGCATATGTTTTATTAAAAAAAAAAAACAGCATTTATTGCAATTTCACATGTACTTCTCAAACAATTTTCGATGCAACAATTTTATATCATGTCAACACTGAAGCACCATAAAAATATCACAACAGAAAATATATCGACCTCGCCATACAGGGAAAATAATATAACTTCATGTCCACTCATGGGTGCAAGGGATCAACACTGTAAAGCGCCAAAAAATAACAATAGTATATAAAAGAAAAATAAATAGCTCCAACTGCTCGCGCAGAACACTAACTTTGCAAAGTCGAATAAAAAAAAAGAAAATAGCAAGGATCAAACCAACGAAAAAGTATGAATAGGCCCATTGCAAACCTAAGCCCCCAAATCGTAAACTTGAGCGAAACAAACACAACCAGCAACCGACAAACCAACGAATAAGCACCGAACAAGTAAACAACATATGTATCTCCAACGATTATGAATCTGCAGCCGATGAACAAAAGGAACCAGAAACATATGAAAAGCATGCCAATAGAAATAAGAAAACATTCTTACTTGCAAACTGCAAATAATGAACAACAAAGAAGGAATAGAAAATGAATATATGGCATGGAAACTTAATCCGAAATGATGAAAGGTAGAAGTGCAGGTCGAATTATAAACCAAACAAAAAACATGTGACATCCCCAAATAAATTAATTTTGAAATTCAAAAATTGTTAGAAAATTATTCCATTTTTGGTAAATTCGAATTTAGATTTTTTTTTCCATTTATGGCAATTCTGAATTTCAAATTTGATAAATTGTAATTAATTATCATGATTGTTGGGAAGAGACCTGATTTGACCCAACTAGCTATTCGACTATGACATTTGTATGAAAACAGAATATTGTTTTAATTATTGCAGGAGGACAAATGGAATAGCCATGTTAAATTCAGTTGACCATGACTCCATGAGTGGGGAATATGTTGGAGCTACCTCTGGGTTGATTGTTACAAGTGGAAAATCAGGGATTTGGCCATTGGTAGCCCCTAAAAATCAGGGATTTAGAAAGCTGTGAAAATTCCCAAGGGAGGGAAAGAGACCTAGGAAAAAATATTGTTCCGATAAATAACATATGTGAGGAGGGAGGACACTGTCTAGTATGTTGGAAGGAAGAATTAGTGTGTACTTGTTGTTATGAACACTAAACATTAAGTGTGAGGAAAGGAGAATACCTATAGAGAGAGGAAGACATTGCTGAAGGGGAGATTCCAAGTTTTCCCTCATGCATTCATGGTCACTCTAGGGGGTGAATCAGGGCAAGTAATTTGGCTTCCTTGTTCTACGGTTGGGAGGAATGCGAATGTTCCCTTTGTCTTCCCGTGAACTAGTTCATATATGTAATATTTTCGTTCTCTGTTAGAATGATAGTATATCTGATGTAATGTATTTACTGTATCTAAATTGAATTATTATTTACTGTATCTAAATTGAATTATTTCTATCTCTGTGAAGTGAATTAGTCTGTATAGACACAATAACCTGAGCGAAAAATATGCTATTATACGAATCTGTGAAGTCCAATTTTCGATATAATAGTTTATAAATAAATTCCCGAAACCAATTCATGAGCATCTCTTTATGACTGGATTAGAGTCTATACGAAAGTTTTAGAAATCATTTGATTTTATTTTTGGACAATCAAGTGGATTGGTGTGATTAAATTCTAGAAGTAACCATTTTCTGTAATTGGATTTCTGTTATAATAGAGGTATTTCCTGTACATTGAAATTTTTGGTATAAAACATCTAGACATGAACATATTGAAAACTAGTCTATATGTATATATGAAGTAAGTATTTTTCAGCGATTACAAACTC
This sequence comes from Picea mariana, assembly GCA_032191745.1. NCBI lineage: Eukaryota > Viridiplantae > Streptophyta > Pinopsida > Pinales > Pinaceae > Picea > Picea mariana. The sequence continues at coordinate 89,417 of JASDQU010241686.1, read as the reverse complement.
AGAGTCATAAATTTAATAAGAACAATATCTACAACTTAGTGTGTATTTAAGCCTTTACGGACCGATGCTTTTCCATGATATATATATATCACATATAGCCAATTATATGTTTAATTACTATTGGTAGAGATTATAATGAAATCCATAACCTAATGTCTGCATAAGAAAATATGTATATATATGTATATATTGATAGCGGTCCTGAATTCTTGATAGACATGCAACCACAACTATAAATCAAATTCATAGGAGTTGGAATACTCTATTTAAAGCAACAACCGATGTACTTCATTCAACATAAATCAAATATAGTAGACCAGAAGATATCAATAACTCCATTATTAAACTCTGGGAATTTTTTTTCTTTCTGTAACGGAAGAAGCCAATGGCACAAGACAGAGTCAAGTTGCATAAATAAAAAGTATTGTGTTCGAAATCGAAGGAAAAAATCACTTTGTCATAGATGATCATTCTGAGTAATGTTAGCAAGGATTACCTTTCAATAACTAAAGAACAAAAAAAAAGTGTATTACATAGTTGACCAGATCTAAATTCAAATACAGACTCAATACATATACAAGAACTGGCATTATGCCATTAATGGAAAAACTACCACAAAGGTTTAATCCAACAAACATTACAATAGACAAAGAACTAATTATAATAGAGCTAGTTGAATCATGATCTCCTTGGATGATGGTAGAACCTGTAGAGTTAGCCTGAGATGTGAGAGGTTCGGAACCCGAATACCTTTTGCGTAGGAGGCAGTGGAAGGTATCTGAGACTTGCACAGACAGAGACCCTACAAGAAAAAAATCTTGTAATCATTAGTCATTATTCGAGGAATAGGTAACAAAAGAAAAGTAGTTGCAATAAGACAATAAAATTTAAACCAGTGATTTCCTTTCCAGAAAGACACTTATCTTATGATGCGTAGGTTCAAATCCTTTCCCCTTCACCTGTTGTCTGATTTGATGTTTGGGTCAAGGGAGGAGTTTGCAGTACAATATCTGATGGGTCCTCGCAATAGGAAGGCCCATCATTAGTGACAATAACAAGTTTTATAAGTTCCCTCTCACAAATAATTAATCAATAGCGAAACCCTTAACTTGTAAACTGTACAAAATTGCCACAAGAGAAAGCTGAAGCAATAACAAAAACTTTTGATACAGAATATAGATGTGATTAAAGAGTTAAGTTTAACTCAGTCCTGAACCAAAATGAATAAATATAATCAACAGTAAGAGCAAAGTCATTGCGCTATGGTATTCAAATGAAGGACATGAATCATCGCTCGTCAAGGTGACAAGGTTTTGTTACACACACGAAATGATTATATGTCGTAGGACTCCGGATAAAATATTCAAGGTATGAAGAAGATGGAATATAGAAATGGTAAGAGAAAACTAGACGAGGGTCTGATAAACCTTATGGATAAGATCTAGTTAAAGTTTTCCTAGGATAACATCAACAAGTGGGCGTGTGCGCGAACTTGGAGCCTTGTGATAATTAAAATGAGTTTCACTTGTATTGTTAGAATACCCTTATGTATGTATCCTATATGGATATGGGTAAATATTAAAGGAAGGAGGGGGTTTTCCAAAGTCCTGGGGACGTTTCCTTATAACTTTTATACTCATGACATAAATAGGGAATCTTGTGGTAAGTAGAATTCTAGGAGTTTGTAACAAGGATTTCTTTTTATAATATAATTTTAAAGAAAAGTTTTTTTACAGAGTTTTGATGCAGGAGCATCTCCCACATCAAGCGAGCCAGCACGGAAGCGGAGGACAGCTGGACAAGCGCCAGCACAAATTTTGAAATCACCTTGGAGCTGTTGCACGAACATTAACATGGCAATTTAATGAAGCGCACTTGTACATTGTAAATGGACCTTGAGCGGATTTCTCTTGTCCTTAGTAGGTAGAATGCATTTAAAGATAGTTAATGTAAAGTAGATAGAATTTAATTCTAGACTAGACAGTTTGTAGAGCGTAAGAGGGAAACGAGATATAGACGCCCTCATTGTGCATTTGTATGATTATTCTGGAGAAGAGCATAGAGCAGACAAAAAGAGCTGTGAAGAACACCCATGTATGGACATTTGGATTAATAGAAGAAAGCTTGGTCCAAATTCATGGTTTTGTGTCTATTCTCTGTGTATTGATGTGGATATGCTCATTAATGTTTTCTTCTAGTCATACATTTTCTTTTATATGTTGTGTGATGCAGGAGCATCGCCCACGTCAAGCGAGCCAGCGCGAAAACAGGAGATAGCTGGACCAGCCAGCAAAATTCCTTTTTGGATTTCACTTTGAGATTTCTGCGTGAGTCTTTAATGAAGACATTTATGAAAGCGCACTTTGTATATTGTAATGGACCTTGAGAAGATAGCTCTCATCCTTATTAGGTAGATGAGGCATTTAATAGATTTAATGTTGTTAGATAGGAATTTAATTCTAGATTTGATAGCTTTAGAGCGCAAGAGGGAAACGGGATATAGACACCCTCATTGTGCATTGTAGCATTAGATGATTATCATTGAGAGCATTCTGAAGAGAAGAGCATGCAGAGAAGTGTATGAAGAACACCCATGTACAGACGTTGAATTAATAGAAAAGATTTTATTCAATTCTATGGTTGTGTTATTCTCTGTGTATTGATGATATTGTGCTCATGAATGTTTGCTTTCTATCATACATTTGCCTTTATATGTTGTGTATGTGATTTCGTGGTTGAGTTGAAGTCTATGAGAACAAGAAGTTAGTTTCAATTGTTTCTCTATATGGAACCAGAGAATTCCTGCAAGGAGTGCAGTTGAATCATCCGCAAGGAGTGTGTTGACAGAAGGGTTCAGAGAGAGGTAACTTTTGTTCTAAGTTCTCAGAAGTGTAGATTAGGCACTGGAGCCATGCAAGGCGTGCACAGGCTAGAAAAAGACTCGTATTTGCGATTCTAAGCAAAGGGATTGAAAGATTTATGCTGCAGGAGTGCACAGGGTCGAAGACTTCGACACTTAGTCGTGTTTGAAGATTTTCCGCAAGGAGTGCATGCAAAGAGTTTCCTAAAGGGACTCGAAAGCTGGGAGAAAATATCAGGAAGGATAGACCTTCGAGTTCATCGAATGACAAGTGAGAAAGTTGTGCCTTTAAGGTTGCAAGGAACATCACAGTTTTCACGCAGGGTGACGAGTTTTGTGGAAGAACGACTCATCGTTTCGTGGATTGGACAAGGGAGAAATAGACGGACGAAATCCTCCGAGGAGATTTCTCTAAGTGTTGTGGATCATGGGATCTTGTGGGTGCAAGGAAGTTACAGTGTAGGAGTGGAAGAAGGTTCGAAGCTCGGGAGAGCAGGAGCCATCGATCGAGATCACGAGGAACGTTGGTTCTACTCGTAGATCAACATATCGGGAGTTTGTGAGGTGAGACTCCAAATCTATGCAACATAAGTCATGATCCAGTGAGAGTTGATATTCTAGAAGCTACGTAACTAGTGTGGGCCACAGATGATAGTGGAGGACAGGTGGCATAAACCATCGGAGGTTCGGCGTCTTGGGCATCGGGAGTCGAYGAGGGAATTATTTGACCTCACGAGTAGCGAAGTTGCGAGGCAGCGATATTCAGGTATCGATGTCTCAGCCTCGGGAGTTGAGGTAGGAATCATTCGATCTTGCGAGTGGCGAAGTCGTGAGGGAGTGAGATCGCGAGTTCGGCGTTTCGGCATCTCGTGTATTGGGTTTGGAAAAACCAAGCACTTGGTGTTGCGAGTGAAGAGATCACGATAAGGACAGAATTCCTGACAAGGCGAGAGGAAGTCAGTGTTGACCGAAGCCATCGGGTCTCGGGGATTGAGAGCTCAGAGATAGACCGTGAGCTCACGAAGCTGCGAGTTCCAACTTTCCCGACAAGTGAATAAAGAGGAAGTCGTGCGAAGGAACTGTGGGTGCAAATATTCTGGTTGGGAGATAGAAGAACATTGACGCTCTTCGGGCCGAGAGGAAAGAAGGTCCTGGAGGAGGTGAGCATGTTCTGAGGCGTGCAGTTGCCATCAGTTTGGTATCAGAGTGGGGAATTATTTGCTTTTGTAGCAGAGAAATWGATTCACCATGTCGACCAGAAGAGAAAGGCAGTCACCTGATACAAAGGACAGGGAWGTGCAAAGAAGATGTAGGCCAGCAAGAAATCCAAAAATGGAGGGGTAGATTAGAGATCTCTGAGTAAGKCTCGAGGAGATGGAGACAGCACAAAGACGTAGAGTCGGTGTTGGGGATCTTAGTGATTCCGAGGTTGAAGAGGAAGYTGGACATGAAGAAGAGGTCATAGCAGAGGATGCATTAACTGAGCGGTTGATCAAAGCCATAGCCAGAATGGGTGCAAAATACAAGATGGACATTCCAGTCTATGAGGGGAATCTGGATGTAGAGGAGCTGCTAGATTGGATTAGAGCTCTTGACACATACTTTGATTATGAAKATGTGGAAGAAGATAAGAAAGTCAAGCATGCAGTTACGCGCTTGAAAGGACATGCAGCATTGTGGTGGGACGAGTTATAAGCTRACAGACGCTACAAAGGCAAGCAAAAGATCAAAATCTAGGATCAAATGATTACGAAGATGAAGGCGAAGTTCATCCCAAGGGAATATCAAATTACACTGTTCAAGCGAATGAAGAACCTGAGACAGAAACTGATGACAATCAAGGAATACACTGAAGAATTCTATCGACTGAACATCAGAGAAGGTCATCGGGAGAGCGATGATGATAAAGTTTCCAGGTATCTGAATGGTCTAAGTTACAACATTCAGGATGAATTAAGCATGCTAACCATCCGAACGGTGGAAGATTCTTACCAATTGGGTCTGAAAGCCAAGGAGAAGATGAGCCGAAAGCAAGGACAATGAGGGTGAGGCAGAAGTCATCCTAGAGGCAAGGCAATTACCCAGGAGAAATTCCAGAAGCCCAAAGAGGAATGGAGGAAACCTCAGGGTAAGGTTGAAAGAGGTGGAACCTCACAGAGGCATCCATATGTTGAGCAGAGAGGACAGCAAAATGATCAGGGAGGAGATTATGCTGATGCAAACACTTTTCCTCGTACTAGAGGTCGAGGTAGAGGAAGAGGAGGAGTTATCACATGTTTCACATGTGGGAAGAATGGGCACAAGTCTTACGAGTGTCCAGAGAAAAAGAAGAATGCAGGGGAAGCTCACATCGTAGAAGCACAGAGGCGTGATGTTGAGAGTGAAGACGCAGAAGGTGGAAGATCGCTTGCGATGCATAAAGTCTTTTTGACACCCGATAAGGAGGTGGAAATTTCAGTCCAAAGAACCAGACTATTCAGAACAGCTTGCAAGACCAAGGACAGGGTGTGCAAGGTTATTGTTGATAGTGGTAGCACTAATAATCTCATATCCACAGAGATGGTACAAAAGCTGGAGCTAGAGACAACTGATCATCCCAGTCCATACAGAGTTTCGTGGCTACAAAAAGGACACCACGTAACTGTTACTAAACAATCCTTGGTTGAGTTCAAAATAGGGGGATATAATGATAAGATTCTGTGTGATGTTATTCCCATGGACGTATGTCATCTATTGTTGGGAAGACCATGGAAATATGACAGAAATGTGATTCATGATGGGAGAATGAATACATATACTCTGGAGAAGAATGGGAGAACCCATATGTTGCTTCTGATAAAGGATAAGGAGGTGAAGCCGAAAGTAAAAAGCACAATACTTCTCATGAGTGGGAAGGAGCTTCTTACAGAAGTAGAGAAGAAGGAAGATCCACAATTCTTTGTTGTCAGAAAGCCGAGAATTGTTCTGACTAGCACAAGAGTGGATGATTTTCCAGTTGAGATTCAGGAACTGCTGGAGGAGTTCGCTGACATCATAGTGGACAAATTACCTCATTCGTTGCCACCAATGAGAAGTGTGAGACATCACATAGACCTCATACCAGGAGCTAGTTTTCCAAATAAAGCTGTGTACAGGTTGACGCCGCAAGAAAATGAGGAGGTCAAGAGACAAGTCCAAGATTTGATGGACAAAGGATTGGTCAGGGAAAGTTTAAGTCCGTGTGCCGTTCCAACGGTACTGAGTCCAAAGAAAGATGGAGGTTGGAGAATGTGCATTGATTCCAGAGCCATTAACAAGATAACCATCAGGTACAGGTTTCCATTGCCGAGGATGGATGATCTGATGGATTTCCTGAGTGGGGCAAAATATTTTTTAAATATTGATTTGAAGAGCGGATACCAACAAATTCGCATGAGGGAAGGGGATGAGTGGAAGACAGCCTTCAAAACAAACGAAGGAATGTATGAATGGCTATTCATGCCGTTTGGCTTGACGAATGCACCAAGTAACTTTATGAGGTTGATGAACGAAGTCCTGAGGGAGTTCATCGAAAAGTTCGTCATTGTTTAGTTGGACGACATACTGATTTACAGTAAATCAGAGGCTGAAAATTTGAAGCATTTGGCCATAGTGATGAAGAAACTATAGTAGGAGAAGCTGTTGATTAATGTAAAGAAGTACTCATTTATGAAGACACAACTCATCTATTTGGGTTTTGTTATTTCAGTGAATGAATTGAAGATGGATCCAAGTAAGGTAGAAGTGATCAAGAATTGGCCATCACCGAGAAATATTTTCAAGGTGAGAAGCTTCCATGGTTTGGCTAGTTTCTACAGAAAATTCATCAGGAATTTCAGTGGAATTAGCACAACGATGATGGATATAGTGAAGAAGTGACATAAGACTTTTCATTGGATAGAAAAGGATTATCAATCTGTTGAAGCGGAAGATCACAGAGCAACCAGTGTTGGTGTTGCCAGATTTTCTGAAGACATTTCAGGTGAAATGTGACGCAAGTGGGTATGCCATATGAGCAGTCTTAAGTCAAG
>JASDQU010241686.1:60217-71179 GCA_032191745.1 Picea mariana | reverse complement strand
TTCCAAGGGAAGAAGATAGAATGCGGGTTTGTATCAACCATTGCCCATACCCGAGAGGCCATGGGATGTGATTAGCATGGATTTTGTATTGGGATTGCCAAGAATGCAAAGAGGGTTTGATTCAATATTTGTGGTGGTGGATAGGTTTTCCAATATGGCACACTTTATCCTGTGTTAGAAAACCAATGACGCAACTCATATCTTGAACCTTTTTTTCAAAGAAGTCATTCGACTTCATGGCCTACCGAAAAGCATAGTTTCGGACAGAGACACAAAGTTCATAGGGAATTTTTGGAGGACCTTATGGAAGAAGCTGGGGACTAATTTGGCATTTAGTTATTCTTATCATGCTCAGATGGATGGACAGACTGAGGTAGTGAACAGAAGTCTGGGAGACTTGCTGAGAAGATTGGTGACAGAGCACCATAGCAGTTGGGACAATATATTGCCATAGGCAGAGTTTGCATATAACGATTCTGTGAATAGGAGCACAGGCCAGAGTCCATTTCAGATTGTATATGGCATGCAACTGAGAGGATTTTCTGAATTGAGGGATTCAGAACAGAGTGCTACTAGGAGCGCTAGTGAAGAAGACATCGCAGAGGCGATGAAAGAGCTTCAGAATTGGGTGAAGGAGCGACTGCTGAAATCAAGTCAGGAGTATAAGCGCAGAGCCGATTAGCATAAGAGACAACTTCAATTTAAGGTTGGTTATCTAGTTTTGGCACCTTTGAGAAAGGAAAGGTTCATTAGAGGAACATACAATAAGCTGAAGATGAAGAAAATCGGGCCATGTAAGGTCTTGAGAAAATTTGGGACAAATGCTTACGAGATTGAATTACCGGATGGAATCAGAATTTTTCCGTTATTCAATATATCAGATTTATACCCATACAGAGCTGGAGAAGAAGAGACTGGAGATGAGTAGCCATTGATACAGTGGCGAAAGTAAATTCCAGTTTCATAGAAGCCACAAATGGAGTGCATACTGGACAGGAGAGTGAGCAAAAGGACTAGGCGAAAGCAATACTTTGAATATCTGGTCAAGTAGAAGAACCATCCATTTGAAGATGCCAGCTAAGAGAACGAAGTAGAGATACAAAGGCATGGATGGACCATACAGGAGCTCATGTACAGGAGCCCATGAAGATTTTCAAGTGAGGGAGTATGATGCAGGAGCATCTCCCACATCAAGCGAGCCAGCGCGGAAGCGGAGGACAGCTGGACAAGCACCAACACAAATTTTGAAATCACCTTGGAGTTGTTGTGTGAACATTAACATGGAAATTTAATGAAGTGCACTTGTACATTGTAAATGGACCTTGAGCGGATTGATCTCTTCCTTAGTAGGTAGAAAGGCATTTAAAGATAGCTAATGTAAAGTAGATAGAATTTAATTCTAGACTAGACAGTTTGTAGAGCGTAAGAGGGAAACGGGATATAGACACCCTCATTGTGCATTTGTATGATTATTTTGGAGAAGAGGATAGAGTAGACAGAGAGAGTTGTGAAGAACACCCATGTATAGACATTTGGATTAATAGAAGAAAGCTTGGTCAAAATTCATGGTTTTGTGTCTATTCTCTGTGTATTGATGTGGATATGCTCATGAATGTTTGGTTCTAGTCATACATTTTCTTTTATATGTTGTGTATGTGATTTCATGTTCAAATGTGAAGTCTGAGAGGAGGTGGAATGAGTTTCAATTGTTTTTCTGTTTGAGCAAAAGTTCCTGCAAGGAGTGCAGTTGAAGTCGTCCGCAAGAAGTGTGTTGACAGAAGGCTCAGATAGTCTAATTCTTGTTCTCATTCACCCAGAAGTGAATTTGGGTCGCAGAAGCCGTGCAAGGAGTGTGAAGGCTAAGCTAAGTCTCAAAGTTTCGATTTTGACTAGAGCAATTGAAGGATTGTTGCTGCAGTTGTGCGTAGAGTCAAGGAACTTCAACACTTAGATGTGGTTGAAGATTTTTCCACAAGGAGTGCATGCAAGAGTTTTCCTGAAGGCTTCGAAGATTGTGGGAAAGCTCAGGAGGGATAGACCTTTGGATTTATTGAAGGATAATGTAGAGGAGTTGTTCCTTGAAGGTTGGAAAGAAGCATCGCAACATTGTGTGCAGGCGAATAAGTTCATGGAGGAACACTTAGTCGTTTCGCAGGTTTCACCAGGAGAAACAGATGGTCAAAATTCTCCGAGGAGAATTCATGAATTTCTGTGAGCTATCAGATCTTGGAGAGGTGCAGGGAAGATACAGTGACATATTATCGAGAGATTAAAAGCTCATAAGGGGCAGAACCATTGATCCGAGCCACAAGGGCCATTGGATCTATGTGTGGATTCACCTATTGAGGTTTCATGGGTTGAAACTTTGTAAACTCGCCACAGAGATCGTGAAATCATGATATCCTGACGACTACGAAGACATTGTGGGACCACAGGATTTGGTAAGCGGATAGGTGGCACATCACACGTTGGGATTTTGTGATTAAAAGGGATGAGAACTTGGTGTCAAGGGTCGCGAAGCGCGAGGACACAAGAAGCAGCGAAGTGACAAGAAGACTGGGAGCCATGCATCTGAGGAGGACAGGTGGTAGAGATTGAAAGATCTCGCAAACTTGAAAGTTCGCAGGGTGAGAGCCCAAGCATTGGGTACTCCAAGTCACAAAGACGCAAGGAGCGAGGAAGAAGGATAGCCGTTGGATCTGGGTTGCAGGAAGACCGTTGGATCAGAATCCCATTGCATTTCGGTGTTTCAGGGAACCCAGGGTGAGAGGATCTTGTCTCGACATAAGAATTTGCGAAGTCACGAGTTGCGACAGGGAGTATTGAGAAGTTTCGGCACATCGGGACTCGAGAGTCGGAGAATCAAGTTGCTTGACACTGCGAGTGCCAAACTCACGATAGAGGAAGCTATGACAGGTAAGGGAAAGGTCAGCGTTGACTAAGGTGTCGGGTCTCAGGGATCCGAGAGTGCAAAGTTCAACCAATGACCTCGCGAAGCCACAAAAGATGATCCTTCGAGTGCAGAGAGGGTATCGCACGGAGAATTCTGTGGGTGAAGACTTCCTGATAGGGAAATAGAAGGAACGTTAGAGTTCTTCGGGCCAAAAGAAAAAGAGAAGATCCTGTGAGCCAACGTGTTCCAAGGAGCGCGTTTGCGTCAAGTTTCATAACCAAGTCGAAAATAGAGTTGCATAACTAGGACCCCTTTTATTACCAAGAAACTATATAAACCAATTTTTTATTTGTTGTAAACATGAGGTTCATTACAGATGGTATCAGAGTGAAAGTTACAACACTTGGACCTTCAACAATACAATCTGATTTACTTAAGTATATAAGTTTGTTCATAAAAAACTAATAAAACCTTTATTGTTAAAAACATAAAATCCTTTCAGTTTTGAATTAATTATGGCAGCTTGGGATGATACAAAAATCAGAATTGAAGGAAATGTAGAGCAAAAACCTCTTGGAGATCCAAGATAGAACAGTGACAAGATCACCTACGGAGTGTTGTAAACAATGAGGAGTCTTATTGTTGAGATGCAGGTTTTCAAAGCCGACAATGAGAAATTGAAGAAAGCACAGCATGAAAAACAAGAGATAAATGAAGTCATGTTGCACAGTATAGTGAGAAATAAAATCCCAAAGGAAGATAACAATGAAGAAAAATTCAGAAAAAGGTCCCCCAAGAACTTTGGGCTAGAAGAAGAAAAAGGAGACAGTTCAAATGAGGGCACGCCGTTAGTTGAAGAAAAAAAAAACATAAAARAAAAGAAAACCAGTAGACCACCTTTAAGGAGAATTTAAGAAAATTAAACTAGCTACCTTCAATGGAGAATACAAAACAGGGGAGGAAGATGAAGCATGGTTATTAGACATCAAAAACTGTTTCCAGATATACAATTACTCCAACAATATGAATGTAAGAATGGCCATTTACAATCAKAAAGGAAAGGCCAACATTTGGTGGCAAGATCTGAAGTTGGCTAAGGTCTTAAAAGAGAAATAGATGGAATTGTCGGACTTCGAGAAATATTTCAAGAAATAATACCTATCTGAAAGCTACTATGAAAGGAAAAAAAATTAATTTTATGAGTTACGACTTGGTGAGATGGAAATGGAGGATGTTATAAACAAATTCTTGTAATTACTAAGATTTGTACCTTATATCCGGGAGGACAAGGTAAAAGTCCAGCGGTTCTTAAGTTGTCTACCACAGTCCTACAGGGATAGAATTGAGTTTGACAACCCCAAGTCCTTGAGTGAAGTATTCAGGAAACCACAAATGTTCTATGACCAGTACAAATAACGGGTAGAGTTTCCAAAATCTTGGAAGGATAAGAAACAAGATCAAATGAACCAATGGAAGAAGGGATACCAACAAACTATTTATCAGAATACAACAAAAGGCTTTCCTAGAAAAGACTTTCACTCCAATTACCCAAGTACGCAAGGAAATGGTAAACCACCAGTAAATATGGGAACAAATAAATTTGGGGACAGTCCCCGTGAACCATTGAAGTGTTGGGAATGTGGAAAACCTCATCTAAGGAGGAACCATCCACGAATAAATCCAACAAACAAAAATGTCGTTCATAATTTGCAGGAATCCTCAACAGTGGGTGATGTGGGAAAAATATTTCATTGAATAAATGAAATCATAGATGGTTGGCAAGATGACCACTAGTCCTCTGTGGTGGAAATCGAAGGTAAAATCAATAACACTCAAATTTCTATTTTAATTGATCTCAGGGCTACATTAAGTTATATCACTCCTAGTGTAGTAGAGTCAAATAAACTCAAGAAGGTGAAACATGAAAAATCATGGCTGGTACAATTAGGAATACGAACAAAAAGGAATGTGGTTGATTTTATTCCTAATTTTGAATTCAGTTTAGATGGTAAAAACATAAAAAAAAATCTTAATATTTTTCCACTAGGATCTTATGATGTGATTATCGGAACGGATTGGTTGGAAAAGCACAAAGAAGTTCTCGATTTTTATATAAAGACACTTAATTATAAATACGATTATGATACTACTAGAACATCCCAAGGTATACCAAAACTAGTATCAGTTAGGAAAGTCACAACAATGCAATTCAAGAAATGCATGAGAAAGGGGTGTCAAGTTTACGCCATCCAAATAACGAATCTGTTAGGAAAAGAAGATAATCCTAACTTAGAAGACTTTTTTGTCCTATGTGAATTTAGAGACTTGTTTGTTGACGAGATACTGGAATTACCTACTAGAAGAGAAATAGACTTCTCCATAGACCTGCTACCTAGATCAGCCCCTATCTCAAAAGCACCTTACTGAATGCGTTTACCAGAATTGACCGAATTAAAAATACAACTGCAGGAATTTTTGGACAAAGAGTATATTAGACCGAGTGTTTCACCATGGTGAGAACCAGTCCTCTTTGTGAAAAACAAAGAAGGTACTCTAAGACTATGTATCGATTATAGACAATTGAACAAAATGACTATTAAGAACAAATACCCCTTACCTAGGATAAATGATCTGTTCGATCAAGTAGGTGGGGCCAAGATCTTTCCAAAGTTGGATTTACGATCCAGTTATCATCAAGTTAGAATAAAAGATGAGGACATAAACAAAACAACTTTTCGAACAAGATATGGACACTACAAATTCGTAGTCATACCTTTCGGACTCACTAACGCACTCGCCAGATTTATGTGCCTGGTGAATAGTATATTCAGTCATACTTAGACAAGTTCGTATTGGTATTTATCAATGATATTCTGGTTTACTCTAAAACATGAAAAGAACACGAAGAACACTTAAGAATAGTTCCGAAAAATTTGAGGAAGCACAAACTATGCGCTAAATTCAATAAGTGTGAATTTTATCAAAAGAAGATACAATACCTAGGACATGTAATTTCGGCAGAAAGCATTGCAGTCGACCCTGAGAAAATAATATTCATCATGGAATGGCTGATACCTAAGGATGCAGAAGATATCCAGTCATTCATGGGAATCACCGGATATTACTGCAGATTTATAGAAGGGTTTTCCAAAATATCTTACCCTATCACATCATTACAAAAGAAATTGATCAGGTTCAACTGGTCACAGAAGTGTCAAGATAGTTTTAGCAATTTGAAGTAGTTATTGAAAATTGCACCCATCTTGAAGGTAGAATACCCAAATAAATACTTTATCATTTGTGTTGATGCGAGTAAACAAGGACTAGGTGGTGTCCTAACTCAAGAAGGACACATGATTTATTATGAGTCTCGAAAATTAAAAGAACATGAGAGAAACTACGTCACTCGTCACTTACAATTGGCAGCAGTAATAAATTTCTTAAAAAAGTGGTGACACTACATAATGGGCATAAAGTTTCTATTATAGACAGATAATAGTGGGGTGAAATATTTGTTTAGCTAGCTAGATCTTAATGCAAGGCAAGCCATGTGGCTAGCCTTCTTGATCGAATTTGACTTTGAGGTAAGACATATCAAGGGTAAGGAAAATAAGGTAGCATATGCGCTAAGCATAAGAGTCCATGGGTTATTTGAAGTAAGCATCAGCAGTGAAGAAATTTATATGGAACAAAGAATAAGGACATCAGGTGTTAACGACAAAAAATACGCCAAGACAGTGGAAGAATTACAAAACACTAGAACAAACTTAGATAAACCAGATCTGAGTATCGATAAAAATGGGCTACTACGATTTAAAAACAGACTATACATACCCGATTCAGCATAATTAAAGATAACATTTTTTTATGAAGTGTATAAGAAACCATATTTTGGTAATCCAGGATACCAGAAAACGATAACAACACTTATGAAATTAATTTATTGGCCTAATATGAAGGCACAAATAGTAGAATACTTGGCTAGGTGCCAAGATTTTTAGTAGGTAAGGGCCAAACACCAGCCTCCAGATAGCCTATTACAACCATTACTAGTTCCAGAATGGAAATGGAAGACCATATCGCTGGACTTTATTACAGGTTTTCTAAAAACTCAAAAAAAAATGATTCTATTATGGTCGTAATTGACAAAATCAGTAAGTCTGCACATTTTCTTCCTATAAAGTCTATTTTTAAAGCTATAAATATCGCTGAAATATTTATGAAAGAAATTTTTACACTGCATGGTATTCCTAAAATGGTGATTTTGGATAGAGACGTAAAGTTCACATCTTCTTTTTGGAAATAATTGTTTGCAGGACAAAATACTAATTTGAATTTCAGTACCATTTATCATCCACAAATGGATGGACAGACTAAAATAATGAACCAAATCATAGAGGATATGCTTTGCATGTATGTAGGAACAAAACCGACCAAATGGGAAGACTACCTACACTTGGTAGAATTTGAATTTAACAATGGGTACCAAACTTCGGCTAAGTTAGGCCCCTTCGAGGTACTATAGGGAAGGAAGTGTACAACTCCAATTAGATGGGATAACCCAGTTGACAGACTCATGGTTGGACCAGAGATGCTCCAAGAAATGGATAATAATGTAAGAAAGGTACAACAAAACATAAAAGAGGCACATGACAGACATAAAATTTATGCAGACCAGAAGAGAATACACTTGGAGTTTCAAGTGGGAGATCATGCTTACTTAAAAATCAAATCCCAAAAGAGTTCACTAAAACTCAGGAACTATGCCAAATTGGCACCCACGTTTTGTGGGCCCTTCGAGATACTAGCTCGAATTGGACCCGTAGCATACCAACTTGCACTTCCAGCTAATCTAAAAATTCATAACGTATTTCATGTTTCTTTATTGAAAAATTATGTTCATGACCCTACTCACATGATCGATTGGAACTTGGTGCAGGTGGAACCATAAGGCAAGTTCTAGGTGGAACCTGTGTGCATTCTAGACCAGATATAAATAACACTTCAGAACAGAGTTGTCACTCAGGTAAAGGTGCAATGGAAGCACTTTAGTCCTGAGGAGGCCACTTGGGAGTTGGAGGGAGATTTGCAGAAATCTCATCCAATCCTATTCCAAGAAAGGAAAAAACATTGAGGACAATGTCTTATTTGAAGAGGGGAAGGATGTGACATCCCCAAATAAATTAATTTTAAAATCCGAAAATTGTTAGAAAATTATTCTGTTTTTGGTAAATTCAAAGTTGGAAATTTTTTGACATTTATGGAAATTATGAATTTTGAATTTGATAAAGTGTAATTAATTATTATCACTGTTGGGAAGAGACCTGATTTGACCCAACTAGCTATTTGACTATGACACTTGTATGTAAACAAAATATTGTCTTAATTATTGCAGGAGGAGAAATGAAAAGCCATGTTAAATTCATCTGACCATGACTCCATGAGTCGGGAAAATGTTGGAAATACCACTGGGGTGATTGTTACAAGTGGAAAATCAGGGATTTGTCCATTGGCAGCCCTTGAAAATCAAGGATTTAGAAAGCTGCGAAAATTCCCAAGGGAGGGAAAGAGACCTAGGAAGAAATATTGTTTGGATAAATAGCCTATGTGAGAAGCCAAGACAATCTCTAGTATTCTTGAAGGAATAATTACTATGTACTCGTTGTTATGAACACTAATCATTAAGTGTGAGGCAAGGAGAATACCTACAGAGAGAGAAAGACATTGTTGAAGGGGAGAATCTAAGTTTTCCCTCATGGATTCATCGTTAGGCTAGGGGGTGAATCGGGGAAGGTAATTTGGCTGCCTTGTTTTACGGTTGGGAGGAATGCGGTTTCTCTCTTTGTCTTCCCACGAACTGGTTCAAATATGTAATCTTTTCCTTCTTTGTTTGAATGATCGTATATCTAGTGTAATGTATTTACTATATCTAAATTGAATTATTTATATCTATGTGAAGTGAATTAGTGACAGATGTAGCGCAATCATTAAAGTATGTATGGACACAATAACCTGAGAGAAAATTGTTCGATTATACGAATGTGTGAAGTCCAATTTCTGAAAGAGTAGTTTATAAATAAATTCCTGAAATAAATTCCTGAGCATCTCTTTATGACTTGATTAGAGTATGTTCGAAAGTTTTAGAAATTATTGGATTTTCTTTTATGACTAGTTTTTCTGGAAGTAGCCATTTTCTGTAATTGGATTTCTGTTATAACAGAGGTATTTTCTATACATAAGAAATTATGGTATAAAACATCTAGACATGAACAGATTGAAAACTAGTCTATATGTATATATGGAGTAAGTATTTTTCTACGATTACAAACTCAGAGTCATAAATTTAATTGGGATGCTATCTACCACTTAGTGTGTATTTAAGCCTTTACAAACCATTACTTTTCCATGATATATCTATATCACATATAGACAAGTATATGTCTAATTACTATAGGCAGACATTATAATGAAATGTAGAACCTAATGTCTACATAAGAAAATATGTATATATTGATACGGATCCTAAATTTTTTACAGACACATAGCCACAACTATAAATCAAATGCATAGGAGTTGGAATACTCTAGTTAAAGAAATAACCGATGTACTTCATTCACCATAAATCGAATACAGTAGACCAAACTATATCAGTAACGCCATTATTAAACTCTGGGAAACCTTTTTCTTTCTGTAACAGAATAAGACAATGGCACAATACAGAGTCGAGTTGCATAAATAACAAGTACAGAGTTCTAAATCGAAGGACATAATCACTTTGACATAGATTATCATTATGAGTAATCTCTACCAGAATTACTTTTCAATAATTAGAGAAAAAAAAAAGTTTATTACATAGTTGAACAGATCTAAATTCAAATACAGACTTAATACTTATACAAGAACTAGCGTTATTCCATTAATGGAAAAACTACTCCAAAGGTTTACTCCAACAAACATTACAACAGACAAAGAACTAATTATAACAGAGCTAGTTGAATCATGATCTCCTTGGATGATGCTAGAACCTATAGAGTTAGCCTGAGATGTGAGAGCTTCGAAACCCAAATACCTTTTGTGCAGGAGGAAATGGCAGGTATCCAAGACTTGCACAGATGGAGACCCTGCAAGAAAACAAATCCTGTAATTGTTAATCATTATTCGAGGAATAGGTAACAGAAGAAAAGTAGTTGCAATAAGACGATAAAATTTAAACCATTGACTTTTTTTCTAGAAAGACACTTATCTTATGATGCATGGGGTTGAATCCTTTCCCTTTCACCCATTGTCTGATTTTATGTTTGGGCCAAGGGAGGAGGGTCCAATCCAATCTCTGATGGGTGATCGCAACAACAAGGCCCATCATTAGTGATCATAACAAGTTTTATAAGTTCCCTCTCACAAATAATTAATCAATAGTGAAACTCTTAACCTGTAAACTGCACAAACCTACCACAAGGGAAAGCCGAAGCAATAACATAGACTTTCATACAAAATATAGACATGATTAAAGAGTTAAGTTTAAATTAGTCCTGAACCAAAACAATTAATTATAATCAATAGTAAGAGTAGAGTCATCGTGCTATGGTATTCAAAAGAATGAAATGAATCATCGCCCGTCAAGGTGACAACGTTTCGTTACAAACACCAAATGATTATATTTTGTAGGACTCCCGATAAAATATTCAAGTTATCACGAAGACAGAAGATAGAAATGGTAGGAGAAAACCAACAAAGGGTCTAATAAACCTACAAATTGATGACTCCATCATCACAGGGGATATAGATAAAAGAAATGTAACATACTATCCTACCAAACATAAAGAGTCTACATATCTCCATGAGGTTCTTTAAGGAAGAATGAAAATAGGAATAACAAATATTAGATGAAGTATGTACGCGCCATAGGCCTTTTATAGAAGGACCTTTCGAAAGACCTTTAACCTCCCTCTATTTAAACAAGATATTATTACTTATTTAAATGGATGCGTATGCTATCAAGCAACCCTAACTCTGAAAGACTACGGTAACTACTGTATAGGGCTCCCAAATGACTAACCAAAGGAGAAATT